>CANXYC010701917.1:0-14441 GCA_948193065.1 Aleurites moluccanus
CAATCCCCCCCCCCCCCCCCCCTCCAAAGCCCTATTTAACTACGGCCAAAATGGAATTCACAAACTAGAAATTCAGTTTACAAACTACTTATCAATTCACATTTAATTATCATCATTTACATCTTCAATCACATACTTTAAACAACAAGCAATTTCCCTAAATTTCCTAAGGCAAATTACAAGGAAGTTATAAACCATACATTCAAAGCACAATTGAACAATTAAATAAACAACTATTCGGCATCATTTATCATCAATCATTCAATCATAAATCAAAGACCACAAAATTTTCCTAAACCTATATACATGGTTCGGCCTACCACCCAAACCCCTAACCAAAAATGAAAACCTTCCAAACCTAGGTTCTAACCTTCATGTAAGCATCAAGAACTCTTACACAAACAAGAAATATAAATCCTTACCTTGAATCTTTGTAGTGGCCGAAGTAAAACTCCCCCAAAACAACCCTAAATTTCTGAATTCCAAACTTAAGGAAGGAATGGAGGAGTTGAACCCTTTATTCTACTCAAGCTCAACAAAATCTTCAAGACTTCAAAGACTCTTCAATAGCTGAAACACTTTGAAAATGTAAGAAGAATTTTCTGTTTGGAGAAGGAAGAACATGAAAATAAAGGAGAGAAGGAAAGTGTGCAGAATTTCCAAATTAAAAATTTTGGTTGGTGAGTTAATGATACAATCCTATACTTCCATTCCCATACTAAGCCTATGCACCCTAACATACATCCTTTGGATGATGGATGCATCAATACTCCAATTCATAGGATCCTAATCACTCAAATATCCATTAAGTCCCTCTTTATCACTTTCTTTTACATCTAAGTCCTACAATCTTCCAATTTACTCCCTCTCTTTCACTTTCTTATACAATCAAGTCCTATATTTTTTTTTCCTAACCTAATTAAATTATTCTATTTTATCCACCCTCAATTCATTTTCCCAAATAATTAATTTACAATAATTTACGCATGGAACACACACTTTAAATCATATAACACAATATTAATCAGTCACTCATATAAGCATATTTACTTAAATCTTATATTACATGTAACTATCAATTGCATCAAGTAAATCATATAACGTGTAAAGTAATCAATAGCACATAAACACATGAAATAATTCATAGAACACATAAGGCAACCAACTCATGCAAATACCCCTAACTCCCCCTAGGTTTAAGGCACCAGGGTTAAGGTTTCCAACTAGGGTTTCACCTTGGATATTACATGTATTTCTTAAAATTTCACCTATGAAAGGTGTTATGAGATTTGGGAAGAAGGGTAAGCTATCACCAAGATACATTGGGCCATTTGAGATATTAGAGAAGATTGGCAATGTAGTTTACAGATTGGCTCTTCCACCCAACTTGAGTCATGTGCACCTGGTATTCCATATTTTGATGTTACGGAAGTATGTGCCAGATCCATCACTTATATTAGAATTACAAGATATGGAGATAGAGGAAGACTTGTCATATGAGGAGCTACCGGTAGAGAATGTTGATTGATAAGTCAAATAGTTATGGAATAAAAAGATACCGATGGTCAAAGTACTGTGGAGAAATCAGTTGATGAAGGAGTGTACATGCAAAAGCGAATAGGATATGAAGGCCAAGTATCCATTCCTGTTCCAACATTGAGGTACTTTTTTATTTAAAATTTGAGAATGAATTTATTTGAAAGAGGGTAGAATGTAATACCGTATATGCAAGCTATAATAATTGAACAATATAACTAGTTATCAAATGAGAAACACCGATAGTATTAAGGAATTTTGGAAAATTTTTATAGTATTCAATTTAAGTTAATTTTTCTCAGTTAAGGGGTCAATGAGAGATTAAGATTAATTATAGCTAATTATATGAAGAAAATATGGAAAAGTATTAAATATGTTGGAAAATCAACATAATGGCAAAACCTTAAATAAGTAAAACTTCAGGGGCATTTTTGAAAACCCACTATCTATATCCCAGAATGACTCTGAAACTTATATAATGATAAACTAAAAATAAAAATAATTCATTTCATATCCCACTTTGAAACTTGATTCTTAGCAAAATTGACAGAATTAATTACAAAAAATTGTGGGTCAAAGTCTAAATAATGGAAAGCTTAAGGACTAAAATGCAATTTGCCAAAACTTTCAACTATATAAGCCACACTTAGATCATTTTAGCTCATTTCCTTCTTCTCTTCATCAAGTGGTTGAACCATTCCCTTTGTTCTTCCATCCAAAATCAAGTTTGTTCTTAAGAAAAACCTAAAGAAAACACAAAATCCAACCTTCTTCTTCCATTTCCCATCAAAATTTCTCTTGAAAACTCAAAGCAAATCAAGATTATATTCAAAGGAGATTTTGGGTCACTCATCAAATCAAGGTAACAAAGTGATTTATTTGATTAAATAGATAATTTAGGTGTGTTAGACATTAAATTAGATGGGTTTAGTGTTTAATTGCATCAATTGATGCATTTGGTAGAAAACCCCTAATTTTCCTAACCTTAATTGAAGTTGTTTGATACTAAACCCTAAATTGATGTTGTTTAATGTTTAATTAGCTTAGATTATGTTAATTGGAGGCTAATGGAAGCTTATTTGATGAATGATTTTGTGTAGAAAATCAAGAATTGGAAGATTGTGCATTTTGCCTCCTTTGATGTTTATGGTGGAAAATGAATTTTTCTAGCTAATTAGAAGTGTGAGGTGAGTTTAATATGAATCATTTAACATGCCTAAAGCCTTGGAATATTTATTGGAAACCTCCCCTAATTTCATCATCTTAGCCGAACCACTTGACACTATTCACTCTATGATTTTTCTTTATTTTTCTTCTTGTTTCACATGCCATTTTGATCCATTGAATGATGTTTATTGTTGGATATTTCATGCCTATTATGTAGCCTTGATTGTGAGTTTGTTGTTCATAATATAGACAATGTCAATGTTGCACCATAACCTAACCAAATTGTCCATTTAATGTGGTACACCAAGTGTTTGTTAAAATGCCTAGTTCCTTTTCATAGGACTATCACTTGTGTCATCCGTAGGCCTACCATTTGAATGCCATTGTCACCAGCGACATTGGCTAGCCAATTAATCCAACCTTTTGACCTTGAATGACCAACATGTGTTCTAACCCAATGTTAATTATTATACCTATTACTATTGTTTATGTACCTTTCATTGCTTATAGATTGTTCAATTGCAGTATCATTTGATTAATTCGAGAGCTATTGCTTATGGATGAGACAATGGCTATCTATTGATATCCATTGATTTGTTTACATGCCTATATTATTTTCCATGTTGATTTGACAGACCTTCCTCACCGACGGGTAACAGTAAATACCGTCGGCAATATACACATTGAGTTTACATGGTACCCTAGCTGAGAAGAGTTTACTGTCCTAGCCATAAGACCTAATCAGTCTTATGTACATTAATATGAGATTGATATGTGTTATACGTGTTCATGGCCCACTATGTGTCTTATCTACATGATATGAGACTTATTAACTTATTCATTGACTTCGAACCATTGATTCTGTCATTTTATTCCATTCTATATTTGGTGTGCAACCCTATAATTTTATTAATTATTTACCTATTGTTTATTGTTTACCTAACCTATTTCCATTAAGTGATGCATATTACTGTAATACCCTATAAATTCCTAACTCACATGCATGAATTAATTCTCAGTTTGTGTTCATTAATCTTGAAATGATAGGAAATAATTTTAGAGACACAATTAGAAAGTGAACTTGTTACTCTTCTGGAAAGCGGCGGTGTCAGGAACACTGCCGAGAAATTAGCAGTCCGGTCAACAGAAAAATTTCTGAAGTTGATCTAGGGGTAAAAGATCACTATAATTTATGTGTATTTTTGGTAAAAAGAAAGAAGTGAAAATCATTTAGGAATACTGAAAAAGTAACTAATGACAAAATGGTAAATAAATGAAAGTTTAAGCTGAATAGTGAAAATTGGTCGGTCAGGGTTACAGAATGACTCCGAAACTATTTTTATAAATAAGTATAAATTAAAATAAGATTATTGACTCCCCACTTTGATATCTAAATCTTAACAGAATTGACAAAATAAATTACAGAAGATTTTGGACCAAAGTGTAATGGATGGAAGTTCGGGGAGTTAGTTGTAATTTGCCAAATGGGATTTTCTATTTATTTTTGCCTTAGCCATTTTTACTTCATCTTTTTCTTTTTCCTTTTCTTTGGCTGAAACCCATTTCCATCTTTCTTCTTCAATTTCTTCTTCATTTCTTATAGATTTCTTAAGGAAATTAATGGAAAACTAGCAAATCAACTTAGCTTTCTTTAAAACCATCCTTAATTTATAGAAAGGAGCTAAGGATTTCAAGGAGGAACAAAGGGAAATTTTCGGCCACTTTGTGTTCTTGAGGTAAGGATGTGATTTTCTTAGTTTAATTGATTATTTAGATGTTATTTAGGTTGAATTAGATGGGTTTGAAGTCAATTTACATCAATTGATGCTATTTGATGGAAATCCCTAATTTGGTTAGTTTAAATTAAACTTGAAAGATATGACTTGATGATTTAGTGATTGATTTAGTTAATTGATGTTATAATATGTTAATTGGATGTGAATGAATGATTAATTAGTGGTTTATTTGATGTTGAACACAACTTTTGTCAAAGGTGTGCTATATAGGCCATTTTGAGAGTTTGAGTGGAATTGGCTTGTTCAAGGTGATTTGAAGCATTAAGTGAGTTTACATTGCATCATTTGACATGCCTATATCATTGAGATATTGATTAGAAACCATATGTGAAACCACTTTGTTGGTCGAACCCATATGCACTATTCATTTCTTTGATTTTGCTTGGTTTTTGCTTGATTTTCCATAGCCATTTTTAGCCATTTTGATGTTGTTTAACCTTGTTTCTTTGATACCTATCTTGTTGTTGCAATGTGGTTTGTTGTTGATTAAAATGGGCAAGTCAAATTTCTACCATAACCTAAACAATTGGCTTGCCAAATTATGCCCACCATGTGTTTGATGAAATGCCTAGTTCATTTGCCTTTGGCCTATTGGTTTGTATGCCATAGGCCTATCATTTGAATGCCATTGTCGTCAGAGATGTTGACATGGCAATTGACCTACCATTTTCCACCACCGAACTAACTTTTGTTTCGTGTCTTTCCTTATTGCCAAACCAATTACCTTGATTGTATATTGTCTATAACATTGCTATTGTTCATATTGATAACTGAACTGATTGATATTGGACTGATTGATTTCTGGATGCCATTGTTGCTTATGGTATCCCTTGTTATTGACCCTTATATGGCTTGGCAGAGCTACCGATCTGATAGAGTAGTGGGGAAATACTGTTGACGATGTGCACATTGTATTACTGATTCCCTAGCTGGGAGGGGTTATGGTCCTGGCCATAGGGCTTGATCAGCCTTATGCTCACTGATACAAATATGATACTGGAGACCTATATGGTCCATACTGATACAGATTACTGGAGATTGTATGATTTCTTTTCATACAATTCATCCCTTTATTTGTCTTTCCATATGATACCGAGCTTATATTATATTTCATGGCTATACTATACCCTAATATTGACTATGTATACTGTTATCCTATTGACTGATACCATTGTTTTATTGATGCCTATTTATTATTGTGGATACATGTAGATTTACTAAGTATCATCTATACTCACCATTTCATTGTTTACCCATTTCAGGAGATGAGTAGGTTGCAGAATCCTGTCATTTATCATCCGAGGATTTCTGCTACAGACTGTTTGATGTATATTTTATGAGATTATATATATTTATTTTGGCGTTCATTATCTAGCTGCTCTATGGGGTATGTATGGGTTAGTTAGGAGATGAACATATGTGTATGATACTTGATGATATATTGAGTTACATGATGATTATGTGATATGATATATGACTATTACAGCCAATTGCAGAAATTACAGAATGCATGAAAGAATAACATAATGAATGGTAACTAATAAAAATTAATAATATATTGAGGTTTATAGATTGTACATGTGATACTCGGTTCTATGGGTGCCAGTCGCCATTGGCATCTCCCGTGCCCTAGGACTATCGCGGTTCGGGAAACCGGGTCGTGACAATTAGATTCACTGAGTATTTATACTCATTTCCTTAGTTGTTTCCCCTTTTTCAAGTGCAGAGTAGAAGATAGAATCTCGAATTTTGTTCCTCTGTGGATTCTTGCTGTATCTGTATAGACAGTGCAATTATTTTTGACTCTGTATATTGTATATATTTTTAGTTGTTCCATGGTATGTATACGACATAGTTAGACTATGTATATGAATATATGATATTATATAGAGGTTTAATACTGATATTGTATGTGATGATAATAATTACAGACAATAGTATAGCAAATTATAGAATAACATAACATATGGTATCAAAATACATAATGAATGTTAAGTGATTAATTGGTCAATTTTGAGATAGTAAATATATATAGATATGATATTAGGTTCTACGAGTGTTGATCGCCTCTAGCATCTCCTGCATCCTAGGACGGTCATGTTTCGAAATCGGGATGTGACATGAGGTCACATATATGCTTTAGACTTATTTTAGGTCACAGGTCTGCTTTGGACTGATTTGAAGTCACAAGTTTGCTTTGGATTGATTTGAGGTCACATGTCTGCAATAGTCTGATTTGAGGTCACAAGTTTGCTTTGGACTAATTTGAGGTCATAGATCTACTTTAGACTGATTTCGTGTTTGGTTTGAGGTATCAGGTCGATTGATCGATTGCTTGCTCTTGCTAAATTAATATAAGGAAGATTAATTTAGGGCACTATTGGCCATCTTCTAGTCTTTTGGTCTAAAGAAGACTTGAGAAGCTGGTTTTGGACCTAAGGAAGAAAAAATCATTTTGGGACTTTGGAGGGAGAGAAGAGAGAGCTTCTTGAGGACAAGTCTACTCAATAGCTTGGTGTCTGGGGATTACTTGGGCTTTGATTTTGTTTAGTTTGAGGTCACAGGTCTGCTTCAGACTAATTTGAGGTCAAAGGTCTACTTTGGACTGATTTGAGGTCACATGTCTGCTTTGAACTTATTCGAGGTCATAGGTTTGCTTTGGACTTATTTGAGGTCACATGTCTGTTTTGAACTGATTCGAGGTTATAGGTCTGCTTTGGACTGATTTGATGTCACCGGTATACTTTGGATTGATTTAAGGCCATAGGTATACTTTGGACTTATTTGAGGTCACAAGTCTACTTTGGACTGATTTTAGGTCATAAGTCTGCTTTAGACTTATTTAAGTTCACAGGTTTGCTTTCGACTGATTTTCGGGTCTGGTTTGAGATATTGGGTCGATTGATCAGTTGCCTGCTTTTACTAAATTAATCTAAGGAAGATTAGTTTAAGGCACTATTGGCCATCTTCTAGTCTTCTAACTCCTTAAAATCAAAAGAAGACTCAAGAAGCCAATTTTAGACCTAAGGAAGACAAAAACATTTCGAGACTTCGAAGGGAGAGAAAAGAGTTGTAACATGCTAGTCTAAAGGCTTAGAACATAAGCTTCAAAGGGAAAACCTAAGGGGATTCTTTGTTTGTTTACATGATATGTATGATGCATGTTTATGCTTAAATTGTATGAATATGCATGTTTTAGATAGTTTTATACATGTAAAAGTGCATCAAAGGCTGTTAGGAAGAAATCGGGAAAAACTTGAAATTTTGTGAACTGGGGGCAAAATAGTCATTTCGCACCCCTTCGAGTTCTTATGGAATTAACATGATATTTAAAGGTAGAAAATAAAATTAGGACTTGAAAATGATGTTATTTAATTTATTTGAAGTTTTGATGGAGAAATAAACTCGATTCAAAATTGTGCTGGGTAAGCTGCTCAATTGAGGTGCTTGAGGTGCTTCGTTTGAACTAAGGGCATTATGGTCTTTTCCTTTGAGATATGGAATTATATTATGTATGCAACCTTATGACATTAATTTAGGCTTGATTAAATCTAGCCATTGGACCAAATGATGAAGAAATGGATGGTTAGATCAATAGGTTTCAAATTTGCTATCTTAAGCACAATGTATAGGATTATTGGCTTTGGTGTGGCAAATGTACCTTTAAGCCATCATTGTTGACTTTGATTAACCAATGGCATAAAAGTATGAAAGATGGATGGATGGATGGCTAGGTTTCACCATTTTAATCATAAGATTGATGTATGGAATCATTAAATTGATATTTAGGTTGATTTTCCCCACCACTTCACCATTGTTGTCTTCTATAAGCTTTTAACTTCATAAATTTTATTGTTCTTCCACCATAAGTTTAGGTCAACCTAGGAACACACCAAATTTTATGGTTTTCTTCCATTTTTGGATGAAAACATACTAATTCCTACCTTGTGAACTCAAATCTAACCTTAGATTTCAAAGAAAAACACAATTAGGAAACAAATTAATTCAAAGAAGATTTTGAAGAATTTTTGGTAAGTTGTTAGTTTTGAAGTACTTTTGATTTAATGATATTCATATGATATTCCTTGATGTTTATTAGTGATCAAAACCTATTTTGTATGGTTAGAATTCAAAAAGATGGATTGAAACCCTTATAGGAAGAACTTGGAATAAAATTGATGTTTTGATGATTTCTTTGGTTCCAATGATGTTTAAATCATGTGTATTATATGAATTTATGGTTGAATGATAGAAACAAACTCATTTGGTTAGGAAACTAGAATGGCCGAATTGAGGTGCTTAGGGTTTGATGTTTTATTTTGATGTTTAAATGGCTTTAAAGGTGTAAATGATGTGTATTTGATGTAATTAACATGAATTGATGGTTAAAAGTTTGAAATTAATCCATTTGGAAGGAATGAGGTTTTGGTTGAAATGTATAAGGTTGAATCATGCTTTAATAGTTTGGTGTTTAATAGGTGTTTATGATCATATATAATGCATTTGGTGTTTATAAATGTTGTATGTTTGATTGGTGTTGAAAAATGAATGAATGGAATGATTTCAATTAAAGTGGTAACTTATGGACTTTGTTACTTTAAGGTGAAATGAGGAACTAAAACTTGAATATGGTATAATGGCTAAAATGATTGAAATGTGTAAGGTTAAATGTCGGAAGATTGAATGGTATAAGTGATTTGAAGCATAAGTGAGAATTTGTATATGTTTGGTATGAAATATTAAGCTAAGTGTTTGGAAGTTTATAACTTAGCATAATAATGATGAATATGTTTAATGTGAGTGATGTATGATGATAGAAATGTATTTGGTGCATAAAGGGTATGAAAAGTGTTAAAGGAGTAATATAGGACCTTTGATGTGCTTAATGTGTAATATGTGTATAATGTATGTGTTTATGTGTTAATATGCTTGAGTATGCCTTAATATGGAATAATATGTATTTTGATATGGTTTATATTGAGTATGAGTCTTATAAGATCAAATTGAATATTATAGGGGAAAGTTCCCAAGCTAGAGCAGCCGACGGCGAGTAGCGGGCTTGTTAGGGTTTCCGGGGCTATAATTTTAGAGTTTATAATTGAGGTGAGTCTATATATATATGTTTGATGCATTATTCATTCATAAGTCATGCATTTATGCATATGAAATGATAACCTTACTTGAAAACCATTAATGATCCACATTTGGGCAACTTTGCCAATTTGACCTAAAACAGAGCTTCCGAAATGCCTATAATTGGCATAAACTTTGAATGGCTATAAAACTTATTCTAAAAGGCTTTTTGACCTGAAACCAAGCCTAATCATCTTTTATGTATATGTACTTATGATTGGTATAAAGAAATTGCCATGTATATATTGATTTCAAGGCAAACCAGAAAGTGCCTGAAAAATGAAAAACAAACCAATAATTTGGGAGCCAGTTGCTGTAACGCAAACTGGACTCCGGCGGGCAAAAATATGAAAATAAGCCAAACCCTTTCTTTGGGTCTATTATTGATATATATCATCTTTTAAGTCCTATTATTGATTTATTTTAATTTGTTTATGCTATATGAGACATTTGTATATAATATTTTATAACAGGACTACTTCGATGGTGTAGAAATAAACCATCGACTGTGATCACAGATATATGATATGGCCTCTTCTAGGGAGGGTAAGAAAATTTCCTATGCCATGGTGTGATTGGATGGATATGTGATGGAAGGGAAGGGAAGCTACAGTTTGCTATATGATACAGTATAACATGTTACAGACTCCTGTTATATTATATGCATTATGATCCGTAATATGCATTTCATCATGCTATCACTAGAATTTTTTATTTACAAATCATTAATGGATAGAAGTGATTGTCATGAATATTATTGCATACTCATATATATAGAATGACTCACTGAGTATAATGATATACTCACCCCTTTCAGTGGTTATATGATTTCAGGACCTCAGTGGGGCAGTCATCCATTAGCTACATCATCTCCAGCCTTGGATCAGATGTTTGTATTTGAGGTCACCCCTGCGTATAGAGGTTCCTTGGTATATAATGTATGGAGGTTTGAGTTGACTTAAGTAAAATGTCAAAATGATCAAATGGTAATCAAATGTGATATGATAATGTATATGTTGTTCATATATATGATATGAGAAATTGATATGATATATATTTGATATGTGTTATGATTGGAAATATTGAAGTGCATATTGAGTTGCAATTGAATACTGGAGGATAAAAGGGGATGTATGTTATATTGGGAATGCAAATTTATATGTTTTGCGGATAGCTTACGTTAAAGTTAAAAAGGAAACTCTGTCAGTTTTTCTACATGATTATTATGATGTTTGAAAAAAATTTATCACCTAAAATGTATCATAGGTTAAGTTATGAATGTAAAAGTAAAAGCATGGGTTCTTCGAAGTATGATTGGCTTAGGTATTACCCGCAACCTAGTACCGTCATAGTCTAAAGTTAGGTTGTGACAAGAGTGCTTCTTGAGGACAAGACTACTCAATAACTTGGTGTCTGCGGATTGCAAGGGCTTTGATTTTGGTTTGGTTTGAGGTCACAAGTTTGCTTAGGTCACGGGTCTACTTTTTTCTTATTTGAGGTCATAGGTTTGCTTTGGATTGATTTGAGGACACATGTATGCTTTGGACTAATTCGAGGTCATAGGTCTGCTTTGGAAAGATTCGAGGTCACAGGTCTGCTTTGGACTTATTTGAGGACATAGTTTTTCTTTAGACTAATTTGAGGTCATAGGTTTGCTTTGGACTGATTTGAGGTCATAGCTTTGCTTTGGATTGATTTGAGGTCACAAGTATGCTTTGAACTGATTTGAGGTCACAGGACTGCTTTGAATTGATTTGAGGTCGCAGGTCTGCTTTAGACTGATTTTGTGTTTGGTTTAAGATATTGATTGGTCACTTGCTCTTGCTAAATTAATCTAAGGAAGATTAATTTAAGGCACTATTTGCCATCTTCTAGTCTTCAAACTCCTTAAATTCTAATAAAGACTTGAGAAGCCCATTTTGGACCTAAGGAAGGCAAAACTATTTCGAGACTTCAGAGAGAGAGAAAAGAGAGCTTCTTAAGGACAAGTCTACTTAATTGCTTAGTGTGTTTTGCAAATAAGGGGGAGGCTCTATTTATAGAGTTTTTGAAGGATGTTTCGATCATTTTCAGTCCAGATCTGGTGGCGCATTTGTAACACCTTAGTCAAAACCTAGAACCTGAACTATAAAGGGCAAACTTGAGCATTTTGACTTGACTTAAATGTTGTGAATTATTATATGTTCATGCTTGAATTTGATATGTATGAATGTTATATGATGTCTTGGTATGAATAGAAAAGGTTTAAAAGCTGTTAGGAAGCAATCAGGTAAAATTGAGTTTTTGGTGAACTAGGGGCAAAATGGTCATTTCATACCCTTTGAGTTTTTAGTGAGAATTAACATTATATTTGATATTAAAAGAGAATATAAGGACATGAAAATAGAGGTATAATGGTCATTTGAATTATTGTTGTAAGATTACAACCGGTAGAAAATAATTCCGGAAAAAGTTAATTGGATAAGGATCCAATTTGAACTAGGGATAGTATAGTCTTTTCCTAAGGTATATGGACTTATATGGTGTATGCAAGTGTATGGTAACCATTTTAAGTTAACCTAAATCAAACCATTGGATGAAAAGATCAAGAATTGAATGGTTAGTAAGCTAGGTTGCATAATTTTTATTATAGGATCAATGTATAGGATCATACACTTGATATTTAGGTGGATTTTTCCCACCTCTTCTTCTTCCTCAGCCATTTTTCCAACCAAGCTTTCTCTTTCTTCCTTTCAACTTTCGGCCACTTTGGAGATCATTGATACTAAGTTGTCTTCTTTCATTTTTTTTTTTATCCAAACTAGTTAATTCCATCATTCTAAACACAATTATAACCTTAGAATCAAAGAAAAATCAAGAAAAATTGATAAATCAAAGCTTGGAAGATTTCAAAGAACTATTGAAAAAGTAAGTGATTTTACCATTCTTTTGGTTTAATTTTGAACTTTAGGTGATCTTCGAAGTTAATTAGTAACAAATATGTGTTTAGGTTGAAAGAAAGTTAAAAAGTTGGAAGGAAACCCTAACTTGGAAAAGGTAAGATTTAAATGTGTTATTTAATGGAGTTTTTGTTCAAATGTGATGTATTTGATGTGTTTGTAATGAATTAATAGCCATTTAATGAAAAGAAATCCATTTGAATGCATTTCTAGGTTGGCCGAAACTTGAGGTGCTTAAGGAAGAATTGATATTTTGATGTTTAATAGGTTTAAATGATTGAATGTTATGCTTTTGATATGTATTTATATTATTTGAATGATTGGTGTTGAAAAATGAAGAAATGGAGGAACTTCCATTTATGACGAACCATATTGAGTTTATAGGTTCAATGTGTTAGGTTGAAGTATTTAGGAATGAAGGGTTTGAATATGGAATAATGATGTATGCAATGCAAATGTATAAGTTTAGATATGGAAATGGTGTTTGATATAAGTACTTGGAAGGTAAACTTGGAATTAGGTGTATGTTTGATATGGAATATTGAACTAAGTGTATATAAGTTCTTAACTTGGCATGACAGTGATGAATATATGAAATGTAAGTTAAATGTGGTGATAGAAATGTGTTTGATGCATAAAGGATTGAAAAAAGTGTTAATTATGTAATGTGATGTTTATGGTGTATATTGTGTATGCTTAATGTCTTTTGATGTGAATAATGTGTTTTGTAATGTTTTCACATCTTGGCGGAGTATTATATTTAGAAATAGGTGAACCGTTGGATACTCCAGCTGGGAGTTTCGAGCAGCGGGCCAATTAGGGCTTGTGAGCAGTGCTTTGGGGGTAAAGTGAACATTGTGCATTAAAGGTGAGTCTATATATATAATCATGCATGATTTGCATCATATATCTTATAAAAAGTCATTTGGAATGATAAACTAGCACTTGATATCCTAAAATACCTACAGTGCATTTTTACCTCGAAATAAGCCCACCGAAACGACTTAAATCGACCTAGACTTTGATTGACTATAAAATGAAACCTAAAAAACCAATTAAACCCCCACTTGGCCCAATCATCTAGTTTTTCTCTAAGCTTTAAAATTGTACCTCATGGTCCACCTGAATCCATTGATAGCATAGTTAACCAGAAACTACTCAAAAATCCCAAAACAGACCCGTAACAGCAAGTGCTAATTGCGGCAGTGCAATTGGGCCCCGTCGGCCATTTTTTTCACTTTACCTAAATTTGTTCTATTATTCATTATGAATATATATTGGATTGTTCCACAGTTGGAATTAACATGTTTCCATCAAAGATTGAAAGAAAACAATAAGAAATAGTATAGATTCAAGGTGGCCGAAATGGTGAAATGGAGGAGAGAGAAAGTTTACTTAGTGAAATGATGAAGATAATGAACAAAATGAAGGGGTGGGAAAAATCAAAGTTAAATATCAAAGGAGTAATCCTATGCTTTAGGTTTATGGTACATATGGTGAAACCTAGCCGTCTAACCATCCATTTCTTCATCTTTTCATCCAATGGTTAGATTTAATCAAGCCTAAAATGATATCATAAGGTTGCATACACTATATAACTCCATATTACAAAGGAAAAGACCAAAATAGCCTTAGTTCAAATGAAACACCTCAATTGAGCAGCTTGCTGGGAATTATTTTCAACTAGGTTTAATTCTATAACAATTATTCAAATAAACTTAATAATATCATTTTCATGTCCTTAAATTCTTTTCTACCTTCAAATATAGTGTTAATTCCATAAAAACTCAAAGGGGGTGTGAAATTAGCATTTTGCCCCTAATTCACCAAAAATTCAAAATTACTCAATTTTTTCCTAACAGCCTTTAAA
>CANXYC010701962.1:0-61108 GCA_948193065.1 Aleurites moluccanus
GATAAATCACACCCAATTTTCTTGAATTATATTATTTAAATTTTAATTAATATAAATAATTAAAATTAAAAAATATAATTTAAACAAACTTTTCACTATATATAAAATGTTATTTTAATATAGATATAGATATATATATATATAGATATATATAAGCCATAAAATTAATATTATCTAAATTTTTGAAAAAAAATCATATTTTAAGAAAACTAATTAATTTGGACATATAATATAAGAATTTGAAATAATACAAATTAATTTATACCAATTATTATAATATATATTCAATTTAATTATAGGTCTCGGTTTATTATCATTAGATTTCGAATTAATTGAATTTAGTCTCGATTAATTTAATTAAGTTTCGAATTGTTAAAATTAGCTCGATTGTTTTATATATTAAATATAAATAAAATATAAAATATTAACACTAATAATATTAATTAAAATTATCATAAACATTCAAAATATATATTAATATAATAATATAACGTATATTAAAATATAAATAATTTAATTTGTTATATTATCATTTTATTAAATTAATAATCTATTTTTTTTTAATAAATATTTAAAATATATTTATTTATGGGTAATTAAAGTAATATTATAAAATATTGAAAAATTATAATAAATTGTATAAAATAGATAAAAAAGAATATAAAAAATATATTTTTTTTATAAAAAATAATGTTAAAAATGAAGTTATGATCAGAGATGAAATTATTATTTGATATTATAAAATTAAATATATAATAATGTTTATGGTTAGAGGTAGCCTAAACACGCCCATGTGTTAGTGTGTACAAAAGATCAAAGCGGAACTTGGAGAAATAAATTAAAAAAAAAAAATGGAGTGGTAATTAATGGAGTTTATTTGGATAGGCAAGAATCAAATATTGTTGATATGAAAATGTGGTAAAAGTGGAATTGACACAATCCTCCAATCAAAGTACCTACAAACCTTAGTGCTGTCACCACTATACTTTCTTTTCTTTTCTCATGTGGTATGGTCAAAAATAAAAATAAAAAAATGTTAGAAACTTATAATTAATAATCTCGACTTTAAAGATTAAATATGTTTGATAATAAATAATTATTATTTTTTAAACTATTTTTATTATGACACTGGTAAATGTAATTAAATCGCTATCAAAACTAAAATATGTACTTTAAATTGCTCTAACAATTAAATTATAAACTAAAAAAAAAAATCAATATTTATTAAATATAGCAATAAGGAGTTCATTCCTCTAAATTTTATAAATAAAGAAAATAAATATAAATTTTTTTTATCATTTTATGAATTTCACTTGAATTCGAATAATAAACAAAAGAAATTTATAAAGAAAAAGATAGATATAAAAAAAATACATAAAATATGAAATAGGGAGGATTGATTTTTCAAGTGTGATTGGAAGAGTAAAATATATATATATATATAAAATAATAACAATTTCTTTATGCTTTAAAAAATAATGAATATAATAATAAAAATTAAAATGTATAATATCTATAGTCAAATCATTTTTAAGTAAATTTTAAATAAGGGGCGAAGTCAGTAAATATATATATATGTTTGAGCCACCTTAGTAAAAAATAAAAATAAATTTCATTTGCTTATAAAAAACAAATTCACAGTTCATTCAAACACTACTTTGTACACTTATTAATTTTCGGTTCACCCATAACTTATTTCCTACCTTTATTCTCGTTTTTAATACTATTTTTTTTTTATTTCATAAAATTAAAATTTTGTTCATTTTATTTTTTCAGTATTTCAATTTATTTTTTATAAAAAATGAGTTTTTTATTTATGAAGAAGAATAATACATTAAAAAATGAAATTTAAAAAATTACAATCAAAATAAATATAAAATTAATTTTACCACTAAATTTCATTAACTAAGATATCATATCAATAATATTCAGTCCAACAATTATAATTGGTATACTGGCAGAAAATACGTTTCACTCGAAATTAATATCAAGTTATTTAACGAGTTCGATCGTTGAAAAACAGATAAAATTTTTTATCTATTTTAGAGAAACAAACTAACATCCATAAATTAGGATAATTTTAACTTTTATAAATGAAAGACACACAAATAAAATAAATATAGATATAAATAAAAAAAAATTAAATCTAAAATTAAAGTCTTATTCAAAATTGTAATAAATAATCCAAAATAAAATAAATATTATATTATTTTCAGGTAATTGACATCAAATAAAGACGATAGTGAAAAAAGAGAAGAACAAAAGGCAATAAAATAAAAGAAGAAGAACAAGGGTAAAAAGAAGAAATGGACGACTAGAGCAAAATGTTTAATTGTTACTATTTAAATTTTTTCTAATATTTCACACTTATACAATAAAAATCGATTAATTATAATATTTTTAATTATTTATACAAAAATTATTTGCCAAAAGTTAATTTGAATAGAAAGTGATTTGAAATAAATGTATTTTTTTTTTAAAAGTGAATTTGAATTTGAAGTAAAGTGTAAAATTATAAAAGATAAGTATGATATCAAAGGAAAGGAAATATCTATTATAAAACATCTTAAACTTATTTTATTTTGCCGATTGAGTTCTTGAAATTTTATTTTTTTATATTGAGTTCTTAAATTTTTATTTTTTTAAATTGAATACTTTTTTATGATAAAAATAAAATTGATAAAAAATTATGTAACATCAATTTAAAAAGTAAAAAAATTTAATTAATTTATGAAAATTAGTTATATAAAAATAGTGTCATTTACACGTTGTTAAATTTTTCAAGTTTAATATTTTAAATAATTTAACTTTTTAAAAAATAATATAATATTTTAATAACTATACATTATTATATAATATCTCATCGATTTTAAATGTTGTTATGCAAAAAGTCCTCAATATGAAGTATTAAAAATAAAAATTTGGGAATTCAATGCAACATAATAAAAAATAGTAGGAATTCAATAAATAAATTATGTCGCATAATGCGATATTTAGAGTTTGTATTTATTTTATTTTAAAAGATTAATTATTCAAATGGGCTTACTAACTTTTTTTGGGCTGAGAAATGATAATTGGTGTCACTGCAAAGCCCAATCCACTAACTTACTTAGAAGAGATTTTTTTAAAAATATAGGAAAAAATAAAAAAAATATTTCATTTTTATTATTAAAAAAAAAAATTAAAAATACTATATATTTAAAAATATTTTTTTAAAAAAATATTATAAATCTAAAAATATTTTTTCAAAAATACGATATGTATCAAATATATATTAAAAATATATTATATACATATCAAATATATATTAAAAAATAATAAAAAATAACAATAAAATTAAAAAAAAAAATTATATTTATGTTATATTTCCTAGTAAGAAATCGAATAAAAGTTAAAGTTAGCCCAAAGGCATTGGCCATTGAGCTTTGGAAATATTTTTCTATTTTAAACTCGCGCCTTTTCTCTCTTATCACAAATCCAGACACCGATGGGTACTGCAAAAACCTATCGGAGCTCCGGTTACATTCGCTGGATTCTCTTACTCGCGCTTTCAACTTTTTGCTCAGTTATCTCTGCACATGAAAGCTCGTTAGGTACTTTCTCTGTCTCCCTATTTTTTCCTCCCCTTTTCCATGTCTTTAAATTTTCCATATTTTTTTTTATATCTAGGGTTTTATTTTCCATTTAATAAATGAAAACATGGTTTGGTGAAATTGGGATATAGGTTTTGTTTATTGCCTTGGTTTCTGTTTGGTTGCGTAGAAAGCCCAAGAAAATAGAGGGAAAAATCTGTTCTTTATTAATTATATTAGTGGAATTGTTTTAATATTATTATTTTTCAATGTGTGTTTTCCCCTTCTGTTTAATATGTTAGTAATGATATCTAAATGTGCAAGAACTTATCTTTAGGAGCATTAAACGGTTTTGCTTACTGATTGGTGACTTATGTTCTATTGTGTTCTTGGTTTTGTAGTGGTTGGTGAGTCTAGTAAATTGCAGCTATCTCCTAGCTTGCAAGTGTTAAAGTCACCAGGCGCTAAGCCTGGCACTTCTGTGCTTTGTGAAAGAGTTCATATCCTTGGGTTGTCTAGGCTCAAAAACTTAAAAAAGTTTTCCCATTCATTAAAGGTGACAGTTTCACATTCAAGTTCGAGCCTTCGCCGGCCAAACGTTGAGGTTTGTTTCCATAGGTAAGTTGTTCTGCATGTGTTTCAGCCAAAATTTCCTCAATAGTTACTCATTTTGATTTTTGAGTCATATGCTGTTTAAGCACTTGGTAGATCTCTTATTAATGCTACAGCGGGTTGAACAAGCTATGACTACTGATGGATATGTTTCTGGTTTCAAAGCTTTTGCTTGTTATTTAAAGAGGGTTATCATTCCTTTGCAGGAATTCTTCCCTTGGGATAGGGATGTGTCCTCAAGGCAAGTGGGAGAAGATTGATAAGGGTTCATGGGTTCGAGCCATGTCACCTTTTGACCACAAGATATTAGATATAAGGATGGCTGGTTCATCCTTGGAAACCCTTGAACTGTCCATTGAAAAAGGTAATTTTTCTTTTACTCTTTTTGTTTTTCATATTAATGTGATGAATTTGAATTTTATTTTGATTCATTTTAATGCCAGTAACTTGTTCACTTAATCTGTTCTTTTGTTTGCAGAATTCTTCTTATATCGTATGGTTTTCTTATTCTTGGGCATTGTTATGTTGAGTGTGGCATCCTCTTTAAGCAAGTCATTAGTTTTTTACTACAGCAGTGCCATGGCAATTGGGATAATCCTTGTAATATTGGTGGTCCTTTTTCAGGTGTAGTTTTCTCATCCTTCATTGTTGGAAATGTGGACTGTTTGCAATTTTTTGCTATCATTGCTGTCAATATTTTCATTTAAACTTATTGAATGTGAAAATAAATGCTTAAACTACAAATTTTAGCTGTAACAATGACTTGAATCTTTTGCCTACTTCCTTACTGTTTTTGTTGTACGATGTTAAGGACCATTGACTGAATTTGGAGTTGAAATTAAGTTGCTTTATCTCTGTTTGATGCATCCAATGCCGAGTGCTTGTCAACTGGTTGTTTAGATGAGCAATTTTTTCTTCCCTGGCATTCAATTCTTATCATCTTTGGTTTAAATAGTGTCTTTGCAGTGCCAATCTGACTTGAAAGTATGATGCTTGACTCCTTTTGGATTTATCGTCTATTTTGAATATATAATTTCTGTTGCATTGTTCTTACCATCAATGAGACAAGGAAATTGAAAAAGATTGTGGGTTTATTGACAGGGGATGAAGCTTCTGCCAACTGGTCGGAAGAACTCACTTGCAATTTTTATATACTCATCTCTTGTGTGTATCATTCTTCTCATCTCACTTTTATTTCTAGTTTGTATTGACTATAGAGAGTAAATTTATGCTCATCTTTTCATTATTTTGTTTAGGTTGGTCTAGGATCCTTTCTTCTTCGTTACTTGCCAGGACTATTGCGTTCACTACTTGATGAGATGGGAATCAGTGAAGACATGTATTATCCTGTATGTAAGTTATAAATATTATGATAATGATGCTTGTAACTCTACTCTGAAGAAGAATATAGCTTCTTATTTTTTTTATGTAGAATTTGCTTATTGAATGCCAGTCATACTGGATGGAAAAATATTTACTTTTGGGTTCAACTGAGTAATTTGTCAACCATGAATCAGTCAGATGTTATAAAGTCTGGAAAGCTGCTGTTGTACACATTGGTTATCATCTGTTTTTCAGTATTCTTCACTGAAAAGTCAGCTGGTCTTTGATGGGTGTAAATTTTAATGGTTTGGGCTCTTTGACAGATATAATCATCTGAATCATGCATCTTATGCCAGCTTCAGATTCAAGCCTATATCATATTTGTATTTGAAAATTTCATGAACAATAATTGCTGTAAATAAAAATTGGGTTGATGATTTATGATACCCTAGAATAACCCCTCTATTACTTATGATGTTTGCCTAGTATCTGCTCACGTACTTGGTTTTAATATTAGAATGGTGATCCAAATATGATTTGCATGAAAACTAATTTCTGCTTATAAATGTCAAGCATATGCTCATAAAATCCTTGTATGAACTGCAGTTGTCCATTTTTCTGCTGGCTTTTGTTGTTCTGGCTGGAGCATGGATGGGTTTCTGGGCTGTCAGGAAACTTGTCCTGACAGAAGATGGATCGGTTGATATAAGTACATCTCACTTTGTAGCCTGGTCCATCCGAATTTTGGCTGTCATTATGATTCTTCAGGTAGTTATACTTGCTCCAATCTTATAAATTTTCCTGTTTTTTATGTGCAAAAAGCAATTATTCTGTTGTTCGTAATTATTTTTTATTATATCATAATTTCATGTTTTTTACAAATTTGCTAATGGATATACTATTTCTAGAGTTCTTTGGATCCCCTGCTCGCAGTTGAAGCATTAATGTCTGGAATAGTGCTGTCATCAATATTGAGGAAAATTTTTAGATTAAGATTTTTGCGTCGAATGTACAAGTAAGTCTGCCTTTCGCATTCCTGGTCTTGTTCATTTTTTCCTGTCAACAAGATAAATCTGCTTTCATTTTTTGGAGAACAAACTGATTGTAAGTGTACATGAGTTGAAAAACCCAGCTCAAAGATTAATTATCGTAGAACTTGAGTTTCTTTTCATTATGAAAGGATTCTTTTTCTCTAGTCCCAGCAATTGTAAACCTAAATTTGATCTGCCTAAATCGCATTCTGTTCTCCCAGTTTTTGAGCCCATGAATTTTTGGTATGAACTCCTATTTTCTGTAGGATCTTGATTTTCTCGAAGTCTTTATATTTATTCCAAATTTTTTCAATCTAAATTCATTTTGCCTTTAGATTGCAAGTTACATTATGTTTGTGGAATAAACCCTGCAGGAAGTTGTTCAAATTTATCATAAGCATCCAGTTGGGATCTCATGTTCCTGATTTATCACCATTTGGAAATTCTCATGATGAATATAAGTTGAAGACACCTGAAGACTGGGGTCGGTCTGAACGGTCCACCCTGGCTTCGTACGGTTCTCCCATGCAAGGTTTGCCTGATTCTGATCTTTTATTTAAATAATACAGGATAAGCTAGGACTGCCATTTGTTCTGCAAGATATGCCCCCCTTTACATTTACCATGTCTCTCCTTCAGGTCTTAGGACACCAAATCATCAGCTGTTAGGTTCTGATATTTACCCTTCAGCCATCCATTCCACTCCGGAAAGGAGAAAATTCTCAAAAGATGCATGGGAAAAGTTCACCAGAGACTCCACGCAAAAAGCTGTCAAAGAACTTGTTTCCTCCCCTGATTTCAGCAAATGGGTTGCTGCAAATGCAGAAAGAATCACTGTAACTCCGAACTCCACAAGTAGTTCTAATGGGCCACGTCGTAAGTGGCTCCTTTGGTTTTAGGTAGTGCCTTCCTAACTCTAAAACAGCAAGCATGAATAGAAGTACAGAGGTCAGAAAGAAAACCCATGATGGGTTTCAAACTGTTTCTAACTCGACATTTGGCTGTCATGCCAATTTTTTGTAAAATCATTATTGTAAATCTTTATTGCTGATTGTAAAATAATACGTTGAACCACCACCGTGGTGGGATGTTTTGCCAATTTAGTAAGATTTATTTCAAAGTACTATATTGTGTTATGTAGATAACTATGGTGTGACGTATTTGGCCTCTTGATGAATCATATATAGATTCTGAATTTGTATCATAGGTTTTATCAGACTTAGCAACTGAGAAGTGTTTAGATGACTTGGCCTGAAAATTGTCTTGGAGTTTTTGTCCTTTTTACATGCTAAACCTCCCTTCCTAGGAATTCCTAAGATGCCCAATTTTCAATCTTAGTTGAAACTTGAAAATAACGAGTCCCTGGTTTTGAAAGTCTTGAAAAAAAGGAGGAAAAAATTCAATGTGCAAATGGGAGTGCGCTGTGAAGCACCACTATCATTTGTCTTATTTTTTTACATAGATATTGTAAGGATGTTTAGGTAAAAATTTTATTTTTAAATCAAAATTTTGAAAATATTATTTTAAAAAAGTTATTATGAATAATTAATCATTTAAATATCTAAAAAATAATTTAATATTTTTTAAATTTTAAAATCGTATTTTATTTTTATTTCAAGAAGCTCCAAACACCACTATATACAATCCAGTTATCAAGTGTACAAGTTATATTAAAGAGTAAAATCAAATTCAAACTCAACATAAGTAGAAACTAAACTATACAAATTATAAATTAAATTCTAACAAATTTAATATTTGAACAGGCGAATCCTTAGTCTGAGCTACTATTACCAAAATTTCATTGGTATTCGTTATTTGTCTTATAACAGGTAAAATTTGTCAAACACCATTAGATAATGTCATAAAATTTGTTGGCAAGAAATTGATTACTTTTGACTTTTTTTTGACAGCCTCTAAATTTAAAAAGATGCTATCTTGTCCTATTCCTTTTCATTATTTGATTTTACCTCTCTTTTTATCAAGAAATCGATCACTTTTTTTTTTTTTTTTATGCTTTTACTACTGATAATTGCGATTATATTTTAAATTTAAGTTATTTGTAGGATATAACAGAATGGATGTGATTAATTAGAGATTAAGTCCTTTGAGAATTGAAATAAAAAAAAAAATGGAGTGGATTAAGAATCATTGCTAGTTTGAAAGTTTTAATTAATTTAAATAAGAAAAAAATTAAAAAATTAATTTTATTTTCTTTTAAAATTATGAGAATAGAATATTTTTCTTACTTATTATTATATATATATAAAAATAAAATAGAATGTAATAAATTATTATTTTATTTTTATATTTTATTATGAAATTAAAAAGTGATGTGTAGATGTGTAAATTTACCTATTAGACAACAAAGGACAAAGGTGCTAGCTGGACTGGAGTAATAGTAATCAAATGGCAATGGTAGTGATGATGGCCATTTGGAATAGTGGTGGTAGCAGCAGTACTGACAGTGATGATCTAATGCATGCATTGTATCATGCTATTCATTTTTTTAAAATATTGGGAAATTAGATGTATAAATCTCTAAACATGTTAGTGAGTAACCTTTTATGTATATGTAGAGCAAACCAAAGAAACATTCGAATACGCTCTAGACCCTTCCACCTCCAAATCACCTTCCATTTAGTGTTAATATATATTATACTTATAAAATATATAATTATTAAAAAATTCTTTTTATCTTCTAAAATTTTTTATTTTTTATTTTATTTTAATTTTCATTTACCTTTTTAATTTTTTTAAATTCTAATTTACATTAAGATTGTAAAATTAAATATATAAAAATATTATTATAATATTAAAATAAAATATAATTTATATTAAGAAAGAATAATTAAATTAAAACATATAAAAAAAATTATGACGTTTATTATATAATGAAGGGAGTACATAATAATATGATAAAATAAAATAATAAGATATATAATATACAGTAAATATGAATACTATTTTTTTTATTTAAGTAATAAAATGCATAATTAAATATATTTAATTAGAAATAATTTTGTTAATGAGACTTGCATATCAATTAGATGTACAAATAAAACATAGATAATTTTTTTTTGCTTAAGATGAAAAACATTGAAAAGTTGCACTAACTAAAAATTTAATTTAATTTTTCTCTTATTCTAAAAAAATATTTTAACTTTTAATTATTTTTGGAATAACAGAAATAAAATAAAAAAGAACAAATTGGATGCTTCAAGGTTTGCTGTATAAAGCATTTTAATTTGAAGGCAGAAGTAAAACGCGGAATGCAAGCCAGTAGAGCAAATGGGAATATAGTGGCTGTGAAAAGGTCATTGAAACTGTGTTCAGATTCTCTCAATCAAATTCCTTAGTGGATGACACCTTTCTCTTCTTTTATCTTATCTTTTTTTTTTTTGGGAAAAAAAATAAGTTTAGAGTTCTAATAACTTAATATATATTGATGCTATAAGTATCATTATTATTAACCATATTATAATTGTGAACTTAATTTGCTAACTAGAATTTAATTTTGAGATCTCGTCAAATAGTAAATGATTTCATACAATGAATTATCAAGCTGGATTTTTTTTTTTTTTTTACATTAAAAAAAAAAATAGATTTTAAATTTATTATTCAGATTAATATATATTTATTATCAAACTGAACGTATAATTTTTAAAAAAGAGAAACATTATCACATATTTAAAAAAAAAAAGATAAATTAAAAAAAAATGAAATAGAGACTTAAATATTAATTTTTTAACATAAAAAAATTATTTTATTAATTTTAATAAATATCAGAAATTAAATAATAATTTATCTTAAAAAATTTTAAAAATTAAAGAATAAAAAAATAAATAACATATGATTAAATAATAAATTATTAGGAATTAAAAAATTAATTTTTTAAAATAAAAAGATTATTTTATTAATTTTATCATTTATAGGGATTAAATAATAATTTTACATTAATAAATTTTAAAAATTAAAAATAGCACCCCTTGCCGTGCCGTGGATCCATCATTACGTATCGATTATATTTTTAATATGTAATAACAATAATAATAATAATAATAATAATAGTGTCGGTCTCAATTTCTTCCTTTCATGGGAAACATCCCTTAATAAAGCATTCTCTTCTTCTTCACTTGCCGCCTTTCTCTCACCATAAAACATCCATCTGTGTACTCCATCTTATTCATTCCAATATTCCAACAAAGCGAGAGGAAAGAAAATGAGTTATTACAATGAGCAGCAGCAGCCACCAGTGGTTGTTCCTCCACCACAAGGTATATGCATATATATAGATTTTTTATAAATTAATTTGGTAGTTTAATTTGTTTTTGTAATTCTTTAATTTGTTGATTTTGCAGGGTATCCAAAAGATGCATATCCACCAGCTGGTTACCCAGTTCAAGGTTATCCTCAGGGGTACCCTCCTCAAGTGTATGCTCCTGGATATGCCCAACCTCCTCCTAGGCAAGAGACTGGTTTTCTTGAAGGATGGTATTTATAACTCCTCTTTGTTAATCACCATTTATTTTGTATAAATGAATTTCTGTTGAAAATTCATATTTCCATAGGTTTTGGTGCTTATTCTTGGATCTTCTTGTGGATTTTTGCAGCCTAGCTGCACTCTGCTGTTGTTGCCTTTTGGATGCTTGCTTCTGAGTTCTGAGACTTGAACTCGAGCGATCAGTTGTAGCTGTTTGCCTCTTTTCTCTCTATTTGTTCAAAATTTTTCTCTTCTTTTTAGGACATAATAATTGTCTGTTATAACTCAGTTGGAATTTATTACTTCTCTTATTATTAAGTATGACATTTATTTTGCTGAAGAATTACTTCCTAATATTTTTCTAATTCCTGTTTATTTAAATTCATTACTTCATTCACTTTTTTTTTTTTTTGAGTTTCTATGTTTAAATTTTACATATGCATTATTTTTAGGTTAAGATTTTTAATTTTAATCACTTATTATATTAAATGGCCGAATTGTTGGCAATAGTACTCTTGCTTATCAAAAATAATATAAGCAAATTGTCATTCAGAAATTTATAAGGATTAATTAAAAAATTGAAAAGATCAATTAGAAATTTAAAAAAATTAATGAAAAACTATATTAATTAGATATAAATAATATAAACATTTTTAAATGATCTGGGAGGTTAAAACTCCTACATGTCCTCTAATTACACCAATGTACTAAAAAACCAATAATTAAAAGTTAAAACTATAATACATAAAACTCTAGCCATCGTTTCTATTTTTTTCTGCCGAAGTTTCCATTATTTTACTTTTTTCTTAATTTTTGTTTGTTTTAATAAATATAATATTATTTTTGGATATACATATTTGAATTTAAAATTTTAATTTAAAATTTATAAATTTAGTAAGGAATTTAAAATTTTATATTTTAAATTTGAAAAAAAATAAAAATTTTAGGTTAAAAATAAATATAATAGATTTGAAATAATTAGGTAAAAAATAATATTTAAAATATTAAACTTTTGAAGTACTATATTTTATTAGGTATTTGAATTAAATTTTAATTTTATTTAATTTGAATGATTTAAATAAAAATTTGACCCAAATTTAAATTTTTGTCATGAACCATAAATTTATTCTTTATAGATTTGTTTTATTTTAGTAGTATGATTCATTTGTGTTTGTTTCTATTTTTGTTTCTTTAATGAAAATTGTTTGTTCTTCTCTTACAGAAGAATTTATTTATTCTTTTTTATGGAAGTAATTATTTTCTAATTTTGAAGTTATTGTTATTAATATCGAAAATTTCAATAGAGATGATGAATTAAATATTTGTAAATGTGCAATTAGATTTTATGATATGATATTTTCATTGAATGAACAGCATTTATCACTGTCATATAAAATTAATTAATTTGTTAACATGATCGTATTTCTATATATAAAAATTATTGTTATTATAATTAGATTTAATAACATAATTTTTTTATTTGTAAAATTTTATATTTTATTTATTATTCATCATGTAATTATTTATTTTCATAAATGTCAAAAAAAAAATTAAAACTCTAAAATCTAATGATGATAATATTTTAAAATCCTATTAAAATTTAATATGCACAAAAACATCACCTAGGATAGTATCATCTAATAGTCTATCAAGTGGAAATTCTGCAAATTAGTCAATTTTTCTAAGGGTATATTTGGAAAGTCTAGAATTGGAGTTGAAATTAAAATTAAAATTAAAATTCTCAATTTCAGTATTTGACAACTATTTAGAATTAGAATTATAATTTTATCTACGATTCCATAAAATTGTAATATAACTAAAAAACTTATTTTCATAATTTCATTCTTAATCCATAAAAATTACAATTTCATAATCACCATTATAATCCTCTCTCTTACCGCCACCCTCAGTACTATCGTTACTTTCATCTCCAACGCCACCGCCATCGTCATCTTCAGCGATGGTGTTTCGTCACTTTCGGCGACGGTGGTCCGCCTGACAGCCATTGTCAACGTTGATGACTCGCCAAATCATTACCACCGGCGATGATAACTCACCGAATAACTATTGCCGGCGATCCATCACCACCGCTGTTGCTGGTAATCCACTACCATTTTTAAGTTCACCGTCATTTTTATTATTTTCAATTTTTTATTTAATTTCAATTTCAATTACAATTTTTTATGTAAAATAAATATTAGAATTACAATTTTAGCAGAATTCTAATTCTATAAAATTAAAATTAGAATTAAAATTGAAAATCAATTTCAATTTCAGTTCTAATTGCTTATACCCAAACATACCCTAAAAATAACGGTAAATTTATTTTCCGTTTTTCCGCTTAGTTAGCTTATCATCATTAATTAATCATTATATTTTACTTACCCTATTATTATGGAAGACATTAAGACACGCCAATAGGGGCAAATTAGGGTATTGAGTTACAATCTAATTGTATGGGCCTTTTTTTATCAAATGGGCTTTTCCCTATTGTGATTTCATGTGGGCTCTTTGATCCTCAAATAATTAAAAATTGTTTAAATTCATTGTATCGGATCCAAAGATTCATCTAATTGAGAAGTGGGATTGTACGGAATATTTTCAGAATATGACTGATTAAAAAATTCATAAAAATAAAGGGTCAAAATATATATATATATATATATATATATAATTTGATATTTATTATATATATAATGAAAATAAATATAATATAATTATGGTTAAATTAAAAATTTATATAAAATTATATTTTTTATAGTGTCAATTTAATTATATTAAATAAAAAATTATATATATATATAAAATAAGTTATTAATATTTACTTATTCAAATATTTACTTACGCAATAAAATAACATGCAATAATGTCATGATAAATAAAATAACATGCAATAATATCATGATAAATAAAATAACATGCAATAATGTCATGATTTTGATGTCGGGTAAAATTAAAATGAAATTACTGAAATTCTCTTATTTTCTTTTAATTCAAAATAGCGTCATTCTTACTTGATAAAAACGGCATCCTTTTGATAAAAAATAAAAATAAAAAATAAAAAATAAAAAAATCCGACATACTCAAATCGAAAAATTAGTCCGATTCAATCGATTCACCTATTAATCGGCCGATTCATTAATTTTTAGAAGACGAATAAATGAAAACTGACCAAACCAATTCTTGATTCAATTCCTAATTTTTCTGTTCGACCTATCAGTTCGGTCCGATTTTATCAATCATGTTTGTACCTTATTTTATTTGTTAATTAGGTTTAATTTAAAATTTGAATAACATATATATATTTTTTAATTTTAATATGCAAAGTATGCATTTTGACTAAAAAATAAATGAATAAATAAAAAATAAACACATTCATAAGAATCGATTTATAATATTGTCTTGCTACATAAAACAATAAAATAAATTAGACTTTTTCTTAGGTTTATTATTATCCTTCTTCTCACTTTATTTTTTAATAATTGACTTTGGAAATGTAAATTTTACAATGAAATTTTATTTCCAGAATCAGTTTACAAGGAATTCATAAAACTTTATGATGTGTTGATACTTAAATAATTTCAAATAAACTTTTTAAAACAACCATCTATTATTTAATTTTTTTTAGGAAAATTATATAATTTCTGGTTCCAAAACATAAATAAACTGGAAGATAAATCAATTTGTTTCTACTTTTCTCAATTCTCTCAAAACATTTCCACTTTCTATTTATTATAGATCAACAGTTACATGAAATTAAAATTATCTTCAAAATTATAAGATTATATATGGCTAAACAAAAATTAGATCGAATTGAATTTTTTCTAATTGATTTGATAATTTAAACTGATCCCATTCGACTTGACATATTTAAATAAAAATCAAATAATTAGATAGGATTATATCGGATTGAATATTTTATATACATTCTAAACACGATTTATACATATATATTTTAAAGAAATAAATAAAATTTTGAATTAAAATGTCAATTTGAAATTTTTTTAATTAATAAAAGAAGAAAAATACTCTTGGTTTTGGTAAAGATATCTAATAATTAATGAGTCATTGTACACTCGTGAGGATATGCATATATACAAACACACACACACACACACACACACACACACACACACACATATATATATATATATATATATATATATATATATTAATTAATCCTAGGAAATTAGATTATTAGCTTTAGAAAACATGGTTTAAAATATTATCTACATCACATAATATACAATAAAATATATAATAAATAATTCATCTTAGATAGGAATTTTCTTTTAAATTCATCACCTATGAAATGAGTCAAATTTAGAATTAAATTAATGTAAATTCAACTTGATTCAATCAATTCAAATGATAAGATATTTACTAATATCATATATTTTATTGTATTAAGTTTGGCTTAATAGTAGAATTTATGAGAATTATACTTGGGAGCCATCTAAAAAAAATGCTTGGCTGAAATTTGAAATATTTCAAATTGACTTGTTACAATAATTGAGTACAAAGGCTTATAGGGCTCTATAATATATAGAATCAATATAATGCAAGAGAGGACAAACAATGAAGAAAAAGAATGAAAAGAGTTGAACATTGTCCAATGAAAATAGTATTGATTCCAATTGATTAAGAAGCACATACCATATGCCAAGAGAATCTTCTTATATATAATAGAGCATAATTCTTTTAATCTCCTAAACTTTTTCTCCAAAACTTAATTATACACAAACAAATTAACAATCCCAATTTGCTCAATTGTAATTCTATCATTTTTGTGGGTGTGTTTGGTGGAAATGAAATGTTATCCCCTACGTATTCGTAATGAAAAAAGAGTTGTCATTTATCTGGCTTTGAAAAAATTCGAATTCATTTATGAGAATAATTTTAATATTATTGAGCTAAAAACTCATTAATTATAATTAAATAATTTTTGTTGACACTATATTTGCTCAATCTATGGTTGCTTCCATGCTAAGGCTATTACACGATGCCCTTTCCATTTTGTTTGAAAATTCTAATTAGATGTGTATATCTTAAAAGGACAACTAGTGTTCTAGGGTATCTATCAAATAGTACGTACTTAGCATTGTATTCATTGGTCTTTATTGAGTTGTATGTACTTGGCATTGTGTAATCAATGGACATGGTTTTAGTTGGTGATTGGTGGTCAAGATATTTTGCTTGTGAATGAATTTTCCCTGCTTGCAATTTGGGAAATTACTGTTTGCAAATGTCATTTCATGTGTCTTCTATGTGGACCATGAGCTTTCATGATTTATCTAGAAATTAAAAGATGCACATTTCACAATTCAATTTTGATTAGTAATGTTGTCCAATTGTTTAGTACATTTTTCATGATTTAGCAGGAACTCATGAATTAACATGTTGAACAATAATATATTATTTGTGAGAATTTTTTTCGATAAATTTAGTCTGATTAAAATTTAAATTTAAAATTTTATATTTCAATAAATAATTTTAATATAATTAAATTAAAGGCTCATCCAATCATCCAATTTTTTATTCTCATCTGCACGAAATATAACTTCACATGGACATTTTATTCTCTAGATATGCTGATTTTATCTTGAGATTTTTTCACTCTACTATTTTTTTTTTAATATGAAATTGAGGTCCATTCATTTCACCAGGAAATTACAGAGAGATAAATATATAAGAGAAATTCAAAACTTTAGATCTAGAAAGGAAAATCTTAGATCTAAACAAAAAGAAAAAAAGGAAAATCATTCAACAGTCAAATCTTAAAAAACTCTTACAATAATAATGTGTGAAAATTTAATTCGGTGATATTTAAAATTTCAATATTATAAGCAAATAAAAAGAGAAAATTGTATTAATATCTGTTGGTTCGAATCTTAAATAAAATCTTGAATTCAAATTTCATAAAAAAAATAGGTATTAAAAAAGTTTTATTTCTTGTGAGTTCCAACAATTAAAACATGATAACATGTAATTTAACAAAAAAAAAAAAAAAAAAAAAGGAATGGTAGATGATTAGTCTACCCAGGATCACTCTATTATTTTGTTATGGAAATGGTAAGAATGGGAAATAGAAATGAGAGTAGGACAAGTAGCATATCAATAAAGGAACAAGTGTGCGTCAGATTCTCGAACTGATTTAATTCAACTTTTTCCTTTTCAAACCTTTTCTTCATCTCATCTCTTAACTCTACCGTTCAGCCGCGCGCGTTTCTACTTTTTCTTCCTTTCATATATAAATCCTTCATGGCCTGTCTCTGTTTTTGCCTGTGGCTATGGCCACCTTCAAATCAAGATCATGGATTTCTTTGCAAAATCATAGCAGAGAAATAATTATTACCAACTCTTCACTCAGTTATTTTAGTAATCACCAGAATGATATTTTCTTGAAATTGAGTAGAAATTTTGGAAGGAAAGATTATCAGTTGTTGGCAAATTGTAAGTGTGTTAATGGTGAAAGAAGATGTTGTAATTACTATTATGATATTCCAGAGGATGACAAAAGATTATTGGATGTTCTTAGGGAAATTCAACCTCTTATTTTCTTGCATAGAGGCAATATATTTGTGTTGGTATTATCTGGGGAAATTATTGATAGTCCTTACTTGGAAGATTTGCTTAAGGTATGTCTCTTCTTTATTTCTAGTTTACATAACACTTTTATCTGGTTTTGTTCAAAATTTTTTAAACTTGACTATACTGCATGCATTGTCTGATAATCTGATAATTTACTTTTGTGATTAAAAATTAAAACATTTTATGCTTAACACTTCTTCATAATAAGTTTCAGAATCACATTCTTCTTCTTTCTTTTATTCCTTTCTAGCTTCGGAATGACAATCATGGAAATTCTTGGATATTTACAACAAATTATGTACTATAGTAGTAATTTTAACTAAACATCCTATTTAGAATGACAAATCAATGAAATAATGATATATGGTATAATAATTAAATGATAAGTTTCAATAATTTGAAGATAAATTTTTAATATTTATTTTTCTTGATTTCTTTTCTATATTATTAATCACTTTCAATAATAATTATATCACATGTCATTGTTTAATTGATTTATCATTATAAATAAGATGTCTATATAATTTCTCTATATTTATTATGTTTAGGTTAGTTGTTCAACTAGGTTTAGACTCACTTATCACCATATTAAAGAATCAAGAGAAACACTTAATTAACTTTGAACGCTATTTGTGTTTTTATTTAATTAGTTATTTTATTTTATAAAATTGAAGAATGAAAAAGAACAAATGAAGACAACTTGAGGGTCCAACGACAATAAGAAGTGGTCAAAACTCAAAAAGCTTAAACATGTAGGCATCAACTAGAAGAAAAGCCAAGGACATGACAAAACATTAATTGACCACTTATGTTTACAACACAATTCCTTTTCCAGCAAAGCTCCACAGGCATTGCAGATACAATGGTTATGTGTTCTTTAGTCCAATGCAAAAACATTTTCTTGGGCCCTTAATGGATGGGCTTCATATTATATGAAACCCATCATTATATTAATTTTTATTTAGGTGATTTTTTTCCCTCTTAAAATTTATGATGCCATCCAAAAACATTACAAAAAGAAACCATCATTAGAGTGATTTAATAAATATTACAAATTTTACCGGCCTTGATCATTCTAGGTGGACGCATAAATTTTATGAAAAGATTATATTATTTAATTTTATGAGGAATATATTTTTTTTCTTATATTATATTTCTTGTAAAATAAAAAAAATGAATTAAATAATATTTTTTAAAAAATTAAAGAATTAATTTTTAAAATAAAATAATTATTTTATTAATTTTAAAAAATTTTATAAATTAAATAATAATTTATTCTAAAAATTTACAAAAATAAAAGAGCGTATACTCCTATTATAAATTGAATCCGCCATATCAATCATTAGTTGATTTTTATTTGTAATAAATACGGTTAAATTAAAATATTATTTAAATGTAAATATATATACATTAAACAATAAAGAAATAGTAGGATTTACGTGATGTAACCTCTTAGAATATTTTTTTTTTATTCAAAGCAATTAAATTCCAAATATTCATAATTAAAAAAAGAAAAAAAAGGTGAAGTAAGATTCTAAATAGGGTTTAATGTCTAAATTATAAACAGAAAGGCGGGTAATTTATAAACCACAGTGGGTCCCTCACTCCTTTTACCGTTCAGCCATGGCGGCCTGGCCTCTCTTTAGAGTTTAGCCCCACCCAACTCTCTCTCGCCTGTATTTTTCTTCTTCTTCTTCATCTTTTTTTTTTTTTTTTTTTATAGAATATACAGGAATTTGTTGAGTCTTCTTCATCCACTTTCAGAGAAAAAATCCAATTTTTAATTTTTTTGTTCATTTTTATGGCCGCTCCCTTTTCAAGTCGTTGCATTACTCTGCAAAACCACCAAGAATTGTTATCTCTTAGCCTCTTCTCACCCCGCCATGGCTTCAACATTCAACGTAGTAAACCAAAATTTCAATTCCGCCGCCGTCAATCGCCGCTTCCAAAACCCTTAGCTTTGCTAAATAATCAGCGAAGGAATGGGAATTTGGTTAATTGCAATGTGTTTAATGAGGCGGAGAGTGGTTCTGAATTCGAAGAAGAGAGTTATAATTCTGTTGAAGACAAGCTATTTGTTCGGTGGTTTCGTGAGGCTTGGCCATACTTGTGGGCTCATAGAGGCGGCACTTTTGTAGTTATTATTTCTGGTGAGATTGTTGATAGTCCGTTCTTGGATCCCATTTTGAAGGCAAGTGCTTTATTTAATTCATTACGTGCTTCGAAACAGCAAGAGAATTGACTTGTAGTAAGAAATTTTCTTTAGTGTGGTCAAATTTTGGCATTCTATGTATAAATTGAACATAGTGTTTTCTTTTTTTGTTATGCAGGATATAGCTTTCCTTCATCACCTGGGAATCAGGTTTGTGCTTGTACCGGGAACTCATGTTCAAATTGATAACCTTTTGGTTGAGAGAGGTAAAAAATTTATACTTTAGCTTTTATTTGCTGGGAATTCAGGATTTTTAATCTCTTTCAGAAATTTATCGTATTCACTTCTATATATCTACTGATTTTTTATTTATGAAATTAAATTATTTGGTATTTGATTCTTTGTTTTAAATTGGCTGTTGTTGATTGTCTTTTATCTTTCATATGAATTGTGTAGTTAGCATCTGGTGAGTGGCAGTTTTTTTTTATTGCAGGGCATGAGCCTAAGTATCTTGGTCAATACAGAATAACTGACCCTGAAGCTCTAGCTGCATCAATGGAAGCTACTGGGAAGATCCGTATGATGATAGAGGCAAAACTTTCTCCTGGGCCTTCCATATGTAATATCCGTCGACATGGTGATAGTAGTCGTTTGCATGATGTTGGTGTCAGTGTTGCCAGTGGTAATTTTCTTGCAGCAAAGGTACTCTTTTGTTCATTTTCATTTAGCTATTTAGTAGCCTTTGTTCGTTTCCCAACTTTTCCTTACTTTATGCTATTATTTCTGTAAGATAGTAAATGTCTCTGATGTAGTTTGCTTACTTGATATTGATTCTACTGTGAGTTTCTCTATTGGTCCTTTACAGAGAAGAGGAGTTGTTGAAGGTGTTGATTTTGGAGCAACTGGTGAAGTAAAGAAAGTAGATGTCATTAGAATGCGGGAAAGGCTTGATGGTGGTTGCATAGTCTTATTGAGCAACCTGGGGTATTCCAGCTCTGGAGAAGTTTTAAATTGCAAGTATTATACTTTCTCTCAATCTCTCTCTTTTTCTATCACCATTTGAATGAATGAGTAATGTGAATGAAAGCTATGCCCCCACAGATTGTCTCATCTCTGCTTTTGAATCTTTTCCTGAAGTTGATAGAACCTAACTGTTTAATGAAATAACTTATGTCTGTTAATATAAGGCATATTTACATAATGGCTATTTATTTTTTCTTTTGGCAACAACAAATGTTTGTGCCTGAAGTTTGATGCATAATGCTTTAACATTTCGTGTATTTTCAGTACATATGAAGTTGCTACAGCTTGTGCTCTTGCAATTGGGGCAGATAAGCTTATTTGCATCATAGATGGTCCAATTCTCGATGAGAGTGGGCATCTTATTCGTTTCTTGGCTATTGAAGAAGCAGACATGTTGATTCGTAAGCGAGCTAAGCAAAGTGAGATTGCTGCTCACTATGTGAAAGCTGTTGGCAAAGAAGATTTCACTTCTCTCGAACAGAATGATTCTGTTAGAGTCACCTCTTCATCACAGAATGGGAAGCCTCTTAATGGAAGGCATAATGCGACCTTCCACAATGGTGTAGGTTTTGACAATGGGAATGGGTTATGGTCTGGAGAACAAGGTTTTGCTATTGGAGGTCATGAACGGCAAAGTCGATTAAATGGTTACCTTTCAGAATTGGCCGCTGCAGCTTTCGTTTGTAAAGTAAGTTCATTTATGCTGTGTTTAAATGAAAGATGCCTTGACCTTCCTTTTTCACACTTTTAAAACATTTTTTAATCAATGGGAAATTGAAATTTATTGCAATTCATATTGTAATCTGATCCTAAATGTTACATAATAACCTTCTTTCGTTGGACACTCCTTTTCCTCTTGTATGTTCTGCGACTTTTAATGTGAAAAATTATTGAAGTTATCATTTTGTTGATATGTGCACTAAAACTTGGACATTGCTGCCAGTTGGTGAAGGTAGCAATTCTGTTGTTTTAGAGTTGGATGGACCTTTGGTAATCCTTTTTTGGGCTTGCAAAAAAAAAAAAGTATTTGTACTAACAGGCTGGAAAAAAAATAATACACAACTTAACCGGAAAGGTGCAATAAATGAATGAAAGAACAATAACTAACAAAAAAGAGAACGCAGTACCAGTTTTCCATTATATTAACTGACAAGGTAGGCAAAAGCGAAAGATGCAGTCAAGGCAATAGATCCTTTTATCACCCAAGGTGCAAGGCGCAAGAAAAGCACTCGCCTGAGTGAAGCAAGGCGCAAATTTTTAAATGAAATTCTCTGAGACAGTTCTTGTTTTCAGTACAAAGGGTTTTCTTTTTTCCCCTGCGAATCAACTATCCCTCTTCAGCCTTTAATCTCCATAATCTTGATAATGTTGAACTTCATTTAGCTATACAATGCGAGAGGTTGGTATTACTGATGTCTAATTCTTCTCTATTATTGCAATTGTTGTTGTACATAGATTTTAAGGTCAAGAAGTTGCCAAAAAATTCTGGCCACCTAGGGTATGAGTAAATGCCATATATAATACATTTTTGCTACTATTTTGTAGAAAGAATTTAGTTCAGTCTCTTGCCAGAAAAGAATTTAGTTCAGTTTCTTGCCAGAAGGTTCTATCAATACATGCATTGCAATGAATGCATCAGCATGGTGTTAACTTTTTAAAAGAAATGGTTTTTCAAATTTTTTGATTCCTAATTTTTCATGTTATAGTATTCTGGTTACTTTGAACTTCAATTACCTTTGGTTGGTGTCCATTTGCTGAATATTTTTTTTTGCTATATTTTCAGGGAGGCGTACAGAGGGTACATCTTTTAGATGGCACAATTAGTGGAGTTCTATTGTTGGAGCTGTTTAAAAGAGATGGAATGGGGACAATGGTGGCTAGGTATCTGATCATTTGCAATATCATTTCCAATTATTCTCAATATCTAGTGTTGATTTAACTATTTGGGACAATATTGGAACAATATTTTGAACAATGTGCATTCCTTATTGATATATTCCTGTCCTTGATGCACATTGTCTTTAAATGTTCAGGTTTCCATGTTTTGTGTTTATTTTTTGGGAACCTTTCTGATATTTTATTTTCATAACTGTTTTTTATGTGGTGTCTTTTAATTACAAGTTGGTGAAATTATGCTTTTTATAGCTTGAATGGACAATGCCTTTGTATCTCAGTGTCAGGCTGTGAGTTTCAGTTTTGTTAATAAATATGCTTTAATTAGTATGTTTGAACCTTCTTTTTTGTGCGTATGTCATAAATATGAAATGTCATTGGAAGTAAGAGCTAAAGAAAACTTAATAAGATAGAAATTTTCTTCCCATGGGTACCATGATGAAGTGATTCTGTAGCCTATAGTAGAGTGATTTCCAGATTCATATCCTTCCTTTAGGCCTGAATCCTTATGGTTCTCATCATAATATTGAGCCAACACAATTTGTTTGCATAGCAAAGATGAGATCTGCTTTAAAATACTGTGAAAAGTAGATTGATTGGATTTCTTCTCTTGAGGAAGTCCTCTTAATTTATTGTCCTAAATTGGTTTATTTTATTAACTCTGTCCTGGTTAGTCCAGTCCTCTGCTTTCTGTTTCCCCTTATAATTTTTTTCTCCTGTCATGTATTTATACAGCAAAGTCAAATAATGAAATTTTCTCATTTTCTGTAATATATTATTTCTACAATGATAATTACATGTCAAATAAAATATTATATATATATTTTTTTCAATTTTGTACAATCCTCTTATTTATCAATTAGGGACAATTTAGTGGGAGTACAGTAATGTACATATGAAATCTATTTAGTAAAGCTTAATTGAAACATATATGTTTTTCTATTCCTTTGTTATGTTGATAATACAAAATAAAATTGTTTTAAAAAAATTTTCTTCTGAGATTTTTTTTTTTTTTATCAACCATTGCAAAAAAGAAATAATGTTTATAATTTTTTATGGGAAAATTAAAAATATAGTATTTTGTATTTATTAGCATTGCAAATAAATAGAATTTTATTTTTCTACCAATTGAGCTTACTACATGAGCTCCATGTGTACATTTCCACTCACTGTCATTAAGGCTTTGTTTGGTTAGATGAAAGTGGAGAGGAAAAAAAAAAGAAAGGGAGGGAAATTGATATAATTTCCTTTATTTGGTTAGCTAAGTAAGGAGAGAGAATAAAAGAAATAAGAGGAAACCATATTTTCTCATTTAAGCTTTAGGATGGAGAGAAAGGAGGGAAATTATGAACTTAAAAGGTGTTGGAAATGGAAGTTACAAAAATGTCATTCCTTAACTTCTCATACACAAATTAGAAAGGTAAATTTTCCTTCATTTTTTCCCTTATGCAAATAAGAGATCCAAATAACATAAGGGGAGTTAGAATTATTTGCTTTTCTTTTCTCTTCATTTCCCTTTTTTAATTTCCTTTCATTTTCTCTGCACAATTAGTATACTAAACAAAGCGTAAATTCACCAAATATTTACCAATGTCAAAGTTTACAACTATAACTGATAAAATTAGAAGTATTGTATTGTCAAACCTACTAGCTTGAACTCTTAGGTTATTTTTTGATGTATCATATTATTGTTAATCTAATAAATGATGTATGTTCATTGATGAAATCTCAATTAAATAATGGTTCTGGAACCTAATTCTGTTGGCCAAGCTGAATGTAGGCCCTTTAGGTTATCATGTAAAACAAGTCCTAAGAAGATCAGGAACTGATGAATTATGTAGCACAGTTGTACCTATTGTTTATCTTGTTAAGTTGGATTTATGTTGTTACAAACTAATTAGTATTAAGGTCCATTTGACTTGAGTAGGTTTTCATGAATATGAATTTGAAGATAAAAGCTTTATTCCAGATATCTGGAAATAAGAAATGAATTTCATGTAGCTGATTCAAATAATTCTATTGTTGACTAGTATTTCAGATGTTATTCATTCTATCATTGACTGGTGGTATAATTTGTTGTTTGTTCAGTGATGTTTACGAAGGAACGCGGATGGCTAAGGTGGCAGATCTCGTTGGAATAAGACAACTCATACAACCTTTAGAAGAATCTGGTGTATTGGTCCGGCGATCAGATGAAGAGGTTTTGCTCTTTCTTGTTCACTACAGTTCTCAATTTGATTAATTTTAGGGTTTAGGGTTGAGATGGGGAGAGAGATGGGAAGAGAGAGGGTTGAATCTGCTGGGCATTATTTAGAGAGGGTTGAATCTGCTGGGCATTATTTTTTTTGAACTGGAACTGACTGTTTTCAACTTGGTGGTGTTTATAGCTTCTTAAGACATTGGATTCATTTGTTGTTGTGGAAAGAGAAGGTCAAATCATTGCTTGTGCTGCTCTTTTTCCGTTCTTTGAGGAGAAGTGTGGAGAGGTTGCTGCTATTGCAGTGTCTCCTGAATGCCGTGGACAAGGACAAGGAGACAAATTGCTTGGTATGTTGTCTGATGTATGTTTGTGGCATGATTTGTCATGTTTGTGTTTCATTGCTTTTGCAGAGATTTGAAATGTCGCATGTGAATACACTAGTATATGACTTCCTTTTTTGCATATCAAATGTCAGTAAAAGTCTAGTGCAATTGTTGAAAGTTTGGACTCATTTTATTTTGTAAGCATAACTGCATATCTATAGCTTTAGCTTAGTGAATTGAACAGAAGGCTTCTCGAAGATAATGCCCAAAAAATAAATATGGCACACTGAACAAAGGGGTTCTTAAAGATAATTTTTCCTGAAAAAGGATTCAAGTAATTTTTTGTTGACACGAGTGTTCTGTACTTAAAAATTTTCCAACTTTCCAATTGATGTAGTGGTAGACAGGGTACCTTACTGCATCTAGGCATCAGACAGCTTAGCTATAACTATGTTAACGGTTCCACGTAACTGGTTAATAGAAAATCAAAGTATATTTTCCAATTAATAACTAACTGGGCAGTTATTTGGCATAGGTTGTATTGGGATGTAGAAATGTTTTGGGATGAACATACATGAAGTTCAGCTTTATATAGCAGTTTTTTGGCTTTATTCATGTCAATGGTATTGAGTGTACTGGGAATAATTTGGGGTCTAAAGATATTTTCTAATGAATAGGAAAACCTTCATTGGATTTGCTCAAGATCTTAATTTATATATATGTATATTAATAAATTTCATCTAATAGGATTTGAGCCTATACCAAAGGTTGAGAAGACGTCCATCCTATCCGTTAGTCAATAGACACATTTGTATTCCTTTTCTTCGGCATGTTTATGTTTATTCAACTTTTACCATGTAGGCTCTGAAACATATTATGAATGGTGTATTGATTGTGAACAAACATTCTCAGATTTCATTGAGAAAAAGGCGTCCTCCCTTAACTTGGAAGTGCTCTTCCTGCTTACAACCCGTACTGCAGACTGGTATGTTTTTTCATATTACAACCCTTAAAATACTCGTGATATACATATTAATCACATTAAACGATAATGGGTTGGGAACATATATTGAAAAAAAAAAATGAGGTCAGTGGTTACTGTGGTTCAGGATTTTTGTGCTGGAATTCACTTGATGTCATATGCATTATTGCAATTCACCAAATTTCATGACCAATATATATTAGTGACTTGATGGCATAATGTTGGTGAATGCAATATGTCCTCCATCTATAGCTGGCAAATTGTCACAATCATTTTTTGTTTGTCTATTAATTTCTTCTTTTTTTGGTTTTCGAAGACGGACTATTTTCGGTATGACAAATCTGTTTTTACAACTAATTTGAACATAACTTAGAGGAAATATTTTGTTATATAGTATTATTATTCTGATTCTGATTTTTCGCTACAAGAGAAATTCATTCTGGTGCTACTACATGCATAGTTCTAACTTCTTCAATTAATGAAAGCCATTTGCTTTTCAGCTATTGGATTGTCATTTTTGAAACACAGTTGGTTTTAAAATCTTGCAGTTTTGAAGGAAATGGTTATTTCCAGTACAATGAGGGCTTTATATGGTTGATTGCAATTTTTTATTTTGATCACTCATTTTTATATGGAATTATGCATTTGAGGGATGTGAAAATAAAATGAGAAAGGTCTGTGTTAAAGCTTATCAGAACTTTCAATGCAGAAATGAATTTACTATTCCATCTACTTAAAAATATGATGGGGGATCAATTTTTGTGGAGGATAAAATATAAATATTAGCCATTTGTTTTACAGGTTCACGAGGCGCGGCTTCTCAGAATGTTCGATTGAAATGATACCAGAGAAAAGGAGGAAGAAGATCAATCTATCCCGTAAATCTAAGTATTATATGAAGAAGTTGCTACCAGATACAAGTGGAATAACTGTTAGAACTTCAAAGGACATTTAGTTAAGGTTTTGCCATCTTACAGATGGTTGTTTATTCGGGCAGTGTAGATACCCTTTTTTTTTTAATAAAATTTAATTTATATGGCAATTTTTTTTACTAAAGGCTCACAATATGTTATTTATATAGAAAAATCTTTATAATTAATACTCGATAAATTAATAATCTCTATTATATAATAATTTTTTACGATTCTAACTTGATTTAATAAGTTAAATTAATATTCAATTAATTAATATTTTTTTAATTAATAAAATTCATGAATTTTAATAATATTAATTTATAGAAATTTTTCTGTTTATAACATAAATTGGCTTGCACATTTTTGGTGTATATTATTTATTTATATTTTTGTTTTAAGTGTGAATGATAATTAATAATTCTTTGCAAGTTGTACCTAAATATAAGATTCCAACAGAACGAGAGTGTGAGGCTTTTTGCTCATGCGCATGTGAAAAGTTATATATAATGGACAAAATTGGAATGCTTGGCTATGGAATGCAAATTAAACCAAATGTTTGGGGCTGCTTATTATTATTATTATTAACCTTACAATTCTATAATAAATTATCTTTTATATAATATATAGTTTTAACATGAACACAAAATGTAATAAGAAATATACTATATATTTTTTAATGTGAACAAATTATGGTGCACTTGTGTTCTCTTTTGAGCGGCCGAATGAAGCCTATGGATTAGAAAATTCATAAATAAGGAAAAAATTTCATTTATAATCTAGTTTCAAAAATCAAATTCTGATAATAAATAGAGGAACGAACTCTCTTACTTATCAAACTAACCATCATATTTAAAGAATACTCCATATAATTATTTTTAATTCATTTATATTCAAGATAGATAATAGATTGGCAATGCAAGTAAAAAAAAAAAAAAACTAGCTAGGTAGATTCAACAATAACCAACCAACTAAGGGCGAACACAAGATTTTTGAAAAGGGAGACATTTCCTTACATTTAGAGAAAAACATATATACTTCAATTATAAATAATAATAAATCATTATAATATCATTGAAAAAATAAAGAAAATTGAAAAAGAAAATAAAAAATAAAAAAAAATTAAGTAAAATAGGAAAAAATAAAGGAAAATGAAAGAAAAAGAAAAAATGAAAGAAAATGAGATTAAATAATATTTTATTAGAGATTAAAGAATTAATTTTTTAAAATGAAAGAATTATTTTATTAATTTTAATAAATCTTAAAGACTAAATAGTAATTTATCTTAAAATTTTTAAAAATTAATAAGGCAAAAAAGAAAAATGAAAGAAAATTGAATAAAATAATACTTTATTAGAAATTAAAAAATTAATTTTTTTAAATAAAAGTATCATTTTATTAATTTTATAAAATTTAAAAATTAAATTATAATTTTACGTTAAAAATTTTAAAAAATTAAGGGGCACGCCCCCTTACCTTAATAATATGAATACATCTTTGCAACCAACCACAATGCTAACATTTAAGAAAAATATTTATTTATATATTAATTTAATAAAATAAAAATATATAAAATAAAAAAAAAATATTAATATTTTTTCATTAAATAAAAAATAAAATTAATTAAAATATTTTATCACTATAACATATAAGATAAATCTTAGTAAAAATTTTCCCAAGTTGATATTATTCTCCATATATATTTAATAGCAATTCAGTTTTCAACTGGCCTAATTCATGTATGGTCTTTGAATTAGCAGATCGTTGGTGCAAAACCAGATGATATCCAACTACAACTGTGCCAGTGGAAGTGAATTAATTGAGGGTTAGTTTGGTATTATTTTGCAAAAAGCTGATTTTAAGTAAAAATAAGGAAGAAATCTCACTTGCTGGTCTTTTAGTTTGTATAAATTTAAAACTAATTTTATCAAAACTTTAAAATTAATGATAATGATATTGCTTCTTCCTGAGTATCAAGTTGGATGGATTATAAATATTTGGTTTACAGCTTGTAATTTTGAATTTTATGACTTGATTTTATTTTTTTCTAACACAAACATTTATAATGCAAAGAAAGTAGAATAAATAGTTAGGTATTTGCCATAGAGTGCAAGAAGTCAAGCTTGACAACCTCTACCCCTTTTATGACCAATGTAAAAAAAAGAAAATTCAAAATTGTAAGTTCACACTTTAAAATTTTCAAAATTGTACCCACTCTTTTTCTTTTTTGAGGAGATATATCATATACACACTTTAACAAGGAAAATATTTTGATATTTATTTCTCCCCTTTATTTTCCTCCCATTCAAACAAGAGGGGAGATGACTCTCTCTCGTAAAGCTTCCTTTTCCTCCCATTCAAACATGAGGGGAGATGACTATCTCTCGTAAAGCTTCCTTTTCACCCACGCTCATTCTCTTTCCACAAAAATGTAAAATACGAAAGTTGAATTAACTCTCCAGAAAAGCTATACAGTTCCATGAATTTAGCTAAAATAATAAACATGTCAAAACTAAATATTCAAACCCCATCACAAATGAAATCACCCAAAGCAAGCTTTTTTCCACGGTTTCATTTAATTAGATGAACAAAACCTATGATTAATAAATTTCGAACAATATGCCAAAAATGCAAAATGAGCTTTTGTTAGCTTACCTTTCATAGAAAAAGTAAATGAAAATTTGCAAAAGAGTAGAGCCATTAATCCCATTTATTACAAAAAAAGTTCAGTTGGGACAAATGCTTTCACAAAATATATTGCTGCCAGATATGCAGAAATTATGCAATGAATAAAACTATTTTGTTCAACTTTTGTGTTGTAGAGGAAGGTGACAATTATAATTAATTGCCCTCAGCTTTTGGAAAACCTTTAAACTTGAAATTATCAGCATATGATTTCACCTAAAAGCATAAGAAGATCAGTTCCACATGATAATAACTATAATATATGCAACTTTTTACATGTAAGCAGAAATTGAAGTGTGTTAATATCAATGCAAGATCATCATTTGAGGGTTGAGGCTCAAGTTAATCCTGAACTTTTAAGGATAAAAAATTCTTCAAGCATATAGCATAGTTCCTCACAGTTCCAATTCAATGCATTGTCCCCATAATATTAGCAAGATCTTAGATTTTTCAGACATCCCCATTAACACGGAGCACATACTGGATCACCTTCAATTATTATGCAACCATAGTTCTTATAAATTTTTTAGTTTCACATAAATTAATAGATTGAGCTACAGAAGTTCCATCCAAGCCACCATGAAAAAACCTGCCCTCAAATGCTCTGAGGACCATGATATTTGTCAGTGAAGCTTGGGTAGAAAGTGATGGCAAACACAGGACTTAGATTTAGGGGGTGCAAGAGAATAGAATACAGGATTTAAACATAGTTGGGGAACGCAAATACGGTTAATTTATTTTTTCCGATTGTAACTAATTAAATTATGTTTCAAGTATGGGGAGTTAAGGTGGAAAATATTTATAAAAGAAATAAAAAATATATGTACGATAATTTTTTTTTGAAAAGATTGGAAATTAAGGAGAAAAATATTTACAAATTCATAAAATACATATACAAAAAAGAATCTTGAAAAGTTTGAAGGGCTAGAAGGAAAATTGTTTGACTTAGGTGAAAATGCATGTACAATTAATTTTTTTTTTTTAATTTTACCTAATTATACCTAATTAATTGATTTTTTCAGATTGTAACTAATTAAATTATGTTTCAAGTATAGGGAGTTAAGGTGGAAAATATTTATAAAAGAAATAAAAAATATATGTATGATAATTTTTTTTGAAAAGATTGGAAATTAAGGAGAAAAATATTTACAAATTCATAAAATACATATACAATAAAGAATCTTGAAAAGTTTGAAGCGCTAGAAGGAAAATTGTTTGACTTAGGTGAAAATGCATGTACAATTAAAAAATTATGAAAAATTTGGAGATTAAAATGCAAATTATTTATGAGTGGGTTGAAAAATGCACGTATAATAAATATATTTGGAAAAGTTTAAGTGAGCTAAGATGGAAATTATTTATGTGCAGAATAAAAAAATACACATATGATAATTTTTTTTTTTTTTTTGAGAAGTTCAGGGGTGGTAGCCCCCCACTAGCCCCCTTCTGTCCACCACTGGCTGAAAGGACAATAAGAAGGGACCCACATCAAATAATGTCTTAATTCAGAAAATAAGACATAACAAAATGGGTGAAAAATCAATGAAGCATGCAATCCTTCAATTAAGATTATATAGTGTGTGACTGCATGGGGAATGGGAACCATAATCAATCAAATTTCTATGCATCTAAAGATAATAAGTCATTCTTAATTCCAACATAGACTATAAAACCTCAAATTAATAAGACATGACATGAACTATGCTCGGAAGAAATGAAAATAAGCTGCTATACAATCTATAAAAGTAGTGAAAGAGGATTCTCAAACCTTCAATAATGGTGTGTGGCACTTTTTAACCTGCAAATGATTTCATAAAATACCATCAAAAGCAGGTAATATGGAAATCGATATTTTCATTGGTTGGAAGAGAGGGAAAAAAAAGTACAATATACAATGACAACACGAAGAAGAATCAGTCAGAATGCAATCAATTGGCCATCCCATGATTGAGATAATTCAAAATTACAATAAAATTTCAATGCTTACAGCCTATTAGAACATAAAAACTCACCTGAACTTCATTCAGAGTTCAGAAATAATTTTACCAAATATGTAAAATTTCAAGGGGAATTAAAAAAGCCAAATAGGAAATCAAAAAGTAAAATTTTATCAAAATGAGTTAGATGATATACAGAAAATTCTCCACACATTCTTATGGACGTGATGCCACAAGACATTTCACGAGGGGACAACAACAACAGCAAAATTGCATCTCATATTATCCTTCATCTGTCTGTGGCATCCTAAATATCCTAAATAATCCTAATTATGTAGAATTTTGAAAACTAAAAATGATTCACATAACCAGAAGAAGCATAAAGCTAGTAAAATCACTGAAAAGCATGACAGAGCAACAAAATTAATAAATGAGACTGGAAAGCATCAGGGTGGACAAAAGGAAGTTGCAAACAAACTTGTTTTCAGATGAAAATTTTAAGAAAATTAACCAACAAAGACATACCACATATTCCCAACCATGTCGCTCAGCAAATGCTTTTGCTGCTGCTTCACTGTCAAAACTGAGTCCAGCATCACCAACATTGGCATAGGGGTCTCCCGTGGATGTCCAACCCATTAGTGGATTTTCCCACCTGGATAAACATTGGTTGGTGATGGATAACTGTTAATCACATGGACAGGGTAGCAATCCCAATTCATTATTACATAAAAAATATATATTAATAATCCAAATGCTAGAGGAGAGTAAATCAGATGAATGTGATGGATTTTCAAGGTACACTAATTATCAATTAATGAAGTTCTCAGTATTCACAAACTAAAGAATAATCAGTAGAATGATTAACAAGAAAAAGTTTGGTTTCATTTTAAAATAGAAGGTCTTGGATACTCTAAAAGTTTTTCTTTGTTCATTTGGCACAAATACAGAATTTTCCGCATCCACAAGCATCATTACAAAGAGATGATTATTCAGCAAAAGTCCTTGTTCATAAGATCACATTCCAAAAAAAGTATACCTAGCTGCTATAAACCATTTCTAAAAAACATAATCTTCCAGAGAAAAAGCATAGACATAAGAATGAAATGCAAATTCTTGGATGAGAGAACATACTTCTGTGTTGACATAAAATTGATTTTCCACCTTCCAACCTTTCCAGATCCTTGTTGAGATGCTGTTCTGGCAGGTGAGTAAATTACTACCTGTGATCAAAGTCAAACTAAAATGGTAATCAAATCATCAAAGGAAGCATAAAGCATGATATAACAATACATCAATGCAAATTCAATGGCAGGCCGTTTCAGGCCTCACTGTTCACCAATTAAGCCAAAACACGCAGATTGGCGTGAAATATGCAAAGAGCAGACCATTGCATAATTTTTTTTTTTTTAAACCAAAATCACAAACCATTAAAAAAACAGCTAAGTTCATTGATCACAACTAAATTAGAAAACTTCCAAAACCCTAATAAATCAAATCCATCAAAAAATTGAAACAGGAATGAATCTACTTGATCCCTAAAATGTGAAATTAAGGTAACAATAAAAGAATAATCCACCCAAAATGAGATAAATTGAATGTAGAGAAGGAGAGAAGGGCAGTACCCTCCGGCGAAGGTGTTCTTCGGGGATTCCAGAGACCATTCCAATCTCGCCAGACTTCACCTCCGCCTCCACCAATGCGTCCGTTGTAGCTGAGAACGTTCTCGAAAGTGCGCCCAGTTTTGTGGTCAGGGAGCGACCATGGCTCCAAACTCGTTGCAGAGAGCTTGCCATCTTTGGGTCAAGTAGACAGGTAAGAATCGAGTCTGAGAGGAGAGGTAAGTTTTACTCAATTTTTTTTTAGATATAATTTCAGATAACATGCAGGCCGCATCTGAAGACTGAATGTATTTTAAATAATTTATAGATTACTATTTTTTTTTATTAATCAAATAATAAATTTTAACCGAATTTAAAATTTTTAAAATTTCTCATTTAAATTTTAACCAAACGTTACCGTTGTGTAATTAGACTTGAAAACTTAAAATTTATGCACGTACTTGTTATATTTATAATCACAGTGAATTTGAGTTATATTTATACTTAAGGACATTTATTTCTTCAATAAAATTATAATTCTCTTATACCTCTTTTAGTAAATAATAATTAGAATTTTTCTTTTTGTCACAATTCATATCAAATTTAATATTTCTTAAAATAATTTTTATATGAGATCTGTTTGGTCTTATCATCCTTTCAAGAATACAAACCAATTTAAAAAGATATTATACTCTTATGATGTATATTAAGAATCACAATAGATAAGTTTGAGTCGAATTTTATAAAATTTAAATTATATTTATTTATAAATAAAAATATTTATTTCGTCATCAGTTTTATTTCGGAATAAAATGAGATAAATAATAAGGCGAGCAGGTAATATTTATTTATATATTTTTTATTTTTTTAAAAAATTATATATTTATTTACATATTTTTTATATATCCATATAATATAATTTATATTTCACATATAAAATAATTATAAATTAAAAAATATATAAATTAAATGTAAATATAATTTAAAAATAAAAATATATATAATATATATAATTATATCGACTTCAGAATGAATATTATTATTAACTGAATCGAATCGAATTCAAAATAAATATTATTATTATTTGAATTCGATTTAAATTTAAAATAAAAAATTTATTTCTTTCTATTTAAGATGAGGTGGGGCGACTACAGGACTGGATAAGCAAAATTACCATCCCTGGTATATACTTGCAATATTTTTAAGTCTACTGGGTATCCAATGAAATTTTTTTTTCCTCATTTAATAAATGTAAATGAAAATCAGGATTGTTAAATCATTGATTGTTTGATATTCTATAGAAAGAAATAAAGGGTGTATTTAATTACAGAGAATTGGTGTAAACTTTTTAGAAATTTTTTTAGCATATATCTGATTTGATTTGATCATATATTTAATATTATAATAAAAAGGTCATGAAAAAATTAATTTTTTTTCTCAATAATCAAACAGTTAGTTAAAACACAAAACAATAAATCAATAGCAAAATCTATAAATATTTAACTTAAAACTTTTCAAAAATTCAAATCCTCTAATTAAAAAATATATATATTTTATAAATCAGGTCTCTCAAGCCAAATTTACTTACGAGCAATTTAGGGTGTATCTGTATTTTTTCTGAATAATATTGGGGATTGTTTATAATTTGACAAAAATTTAGGGATCCAAGTATACAAACAATTAGTAGAGAGTTTAAGAGGAAGGACCAAATAGACGAGATTATAGTATATTTTCATTTCCACGGCCAAAAATAAAAGTCTATATATAATATTTTTCACTCTCTTGCCTGCAAATCCCACAAAATTTCCAAAAAAAATAAAAATCAGATTCTTAAAAATGCAATGATCCCTATGTGAATTCTTGACTTCTCTCACATTCTCTGCCAACGTCTCGTTGGTTCCTTTGATCAGGTACACACCCACATACCAAAAACCTCTCTTCAATTTGGTTTCCCAATTCATTCATTCTTTTTTCTCTAAAGAAATTGTTATCAGATTGTGTGTTTTTTCAAATTTTAGCTGAATTTCTGCATTTTTTTTTTTGTGATCAGTTCTGAATTTTTGAAGATTTTAATTGAATCAGGTCAACCTATAGAGAAATAAGAGTTCTTGCTTAATTGTTTTTTTTTTCTGGATGATAATTGTTTTTGTTTTTGTCTGTCTTTTTGATCTGATATTATGTAGAGGAAATGCTTAATTTGACCTAACCTGAATATAATTTATAAGAATTAAATGGGTATAGGAAGAAAATTCTTGGTGATCAATTTAAGCTTAAAAATTCATACTTTATTGCAGCTGAAAGAAGCGTTATCATTTTAATTTGGCACTAAAAGATTAACCAAATTACAATTTTATATACTTTCAAGTGCCGGTAATGCATCTGTAAATTCAATGGTTGAAAGTGATTTGTTACTGCCTTTGAAGGCTTTTAACTTGTCAGGCAATTGTTTGAATGTTGGAGCTTTTACATATTTCTTGTCTATTGAGTGCCCATTGTTGGTTGTTTGCTGTGGTAGAAGTATGTGCAAGGTTGAGGTACTATTGTTTGATTATCTTTTATATGGGTGGATTTAATAAAAGGTAGTGAATTCATCTATGCATATGTTTTCTGTCAGGGTGTTGAACCTCTCCCTTGATGGGTGCTCCTAAGCAAAAGTGGACAGCAGAAGAAGAGGCGGCCCTTAAAGCTGGAGTGCGTAAGCATGGGACTGGCAAATGGCGTACAATACTTATGGATCCTGAGTTTAGTGCCATTTTGCGTTTACGGTCAAATGTTGATTTGAAGGTATTTATGATCAAAACCTTTTGCATGTCTGATCAAGTACAGTGAAAAAGAAGCATGTGTTTTTCTCCTGGTTAAATACCAAGAACTTTTATTTGTTTTGGTGCTGTTTTATGGACCCATAATAAATTCACAAAAGAGCTCTATGTTTATTTATTTTTAGATTTTATTGTGATGTACTGTTGTATGCTAACCTTGTAGTTTAATTATGGACAGGATAAATGGAGAAATATAAATGTGACTGCAATATGGGGCTCCAGGCAGAAGGCGAAGCTTGCACTTAAAAAGACTCCTCAGACCCCTAAACATGATGAAAATCCTAAGGCTTTGAGTGTTGTAGTTCAGGGAAATGAAGAAATTGTTGATGCTAAGCCTGTAGCAATTTCTAGTGGAACACCAAGGAATGTTGGTTCCAAAGAACTACTTGCAAGGTTACATTCCTTCTAATCTTGTGATATTTTCAGTTTGTTGTTTTACTGCACATTGATATATCTTTGATGGCAGCTTGCAATTGAATATTTTTATTTCATATATTATACATTTTAAATGGTTCAGCTTAGCTATGGTTGTAGTTTTACATTGAAAAGCTGGGGTGTGGGCAAGCCTGTACAGGAAAGAAAGGTTCTATTAGGTGGCTGACAACAATAAACTGGCTGTTATAAATGAAAAAAGAATTTACAGCATGAGTTCTATAATTCAATTGAATATGTTTCTACATGGAGGTGAATGGAAAAAAAAAAGGTCTTGTAAACTAGTTGGGGCATGAGAATGCGTTTCATTGTTCTGCTCTCACTAATTGGTGTGAGATCTTTGTGTTCTTTTTTGGGGCACAACAGTGAGCTTACTAGTTTGACAAGAAATTTAAAGTTTCACTCATGAGTCCTCTTCCTTTTTTGTTTATGAACACAAAAATGTGCCCGCTAGTTTTATTGGCTGATATATGAGCCTCTTAAATCAATGACTGAACCAAAAGCAGCAAAAAAGTTAGCGTAGGAGTGATTGCTCTTGGGAGCAGCATATATCAACCAGTTAACCTTGGGATGCCATTTTAATTCACAAAAGAGCTGTTTCTTGAACCCCTTCTGTTCTGGCCTGGAATATAAACTGCATTTAGGAAAAGGAACTATATTTTCCTGCATCTTGTTTTGAAATATAAGTTGGAAAACTTTTGGTTACTTAAGGTCATTATATCATTGATTTGGAAACCATGCTGTACTTTTTTGCTCGATGGATTAATGATTAATTCTGTTGGGACTACTTCTGTGGTTGTAGGCTAGATAGTCTTATATTAGAGGCTATTACCACATTGAAGGAGCCAAGTGGTTCTGAGAGGGCTTCAATTGCTTTGTATATAGAGGTAAGTTCGCACATATATATTTTAGTTCTATTTTCAGGAAGTTTGTATGTCTGTACTCTGTAGGAAGAAACACTAAAGAAATTGGACCTACATGATGTTTTTAATTTTTGTAATGTTTAACACTTTACATATTGTGAAGATGTTCTCCTCTTCCTCTCCTTCTCTCTTGAGAGCATGCACACTTGTTTGCACTCTCTCCGCCTCCTTTCCTTTTAGTTATCCACAGAAGTAATGCAAACCTAGAGATGTTTCTTGAATTTAAGATTAACTGCATCTATGAGTCCTGTGAAGATATTAAAATAAAATAAAGTCAAAACTGCAGCCTCTTTTTGCCATATGCTAATATGCTTTTTCTGTTCAAATTGCTGTTAACTTTATCAGCTTTTGAATTTATAGGAGAAATACCGGGCACCCTCCAACCTCAGGAAGCTATTGGCAGGAAAATTAAAGCTTCTGACTTCAAATGGAAAATTGGTCAAGGTAATCTGATGCTGCAGCTGATCATGGCTGAAATAAGCTATCCTTTCTAAAATTGCATGGCAAATTTGTGTCGTTCACAGTCAGTATAGATTTTATTTTATTTTTTTTTATCAAGATTATTGGTGGTTAGTGTAGTTGATATTGAGGGATGGTTTAATTCCTATCCAGTGTAGGGGTACTTCTTGTTTACGGTTGGTTGAGAATTTCCTTGTTTGGGATTATTAATTTAAGGATTAGTTATAATGATCTCTATTATAATTGCCTATGTAACCGGTTAATTTTCACAAGGATTTTGATAATAAAATTAGGTATTGTTTTTGGTTTGGAAGGCCCTGTGCCTAGGGGGTATTATTTTCCCTCTCTAAGTCTTTTTTTTTTCTCTATCATTTGCTGCTACAGCTCCCTGGGTACTGTTCTGTCTAAACCCTAAATTTCTGCAATCACTCTCCTCATTTTTTGAACTGATTTCCTATATATATCAACTTTTGTCCTCTCTTCTGCGGTCCTGACTTTGTCCATCATAATCATTTTGCTTAGCATGAAACATGAACATGCTTTGACCTCTTGAAGCTAATTGAATTAACATCCCTTGCCAGCAAGTGACAATTAATCCCTTTTTTCCTAATTTATTTTTAGAATTCTATGGTGCATGGCAGTGAAATTGTGGTGAAAACACTAGGTTATTGTCAGACATATTTTTCTGAAAGTTATTAGCAGAAAATGGTTATAAATTGTGGATGGAGAACATTAAAAATCCAGTTTAAAGAAAAATGGCTAGCCGGTCTGGTCTTAGTGATGCATCCATAATGTGGAAAGGATTTGCAAAGAATTTGCAAGGATACATGTGTGTTATTTACCTCATAAAGCTGAAAAAAATGTTATGGAAAAAAAAATAATGTGCTATATGATCATGAAATGGAATATATCATCTTATTATGTTTGCATGTTAAATTTGAAAATGACAGGTAAAGCATAAGTACAGGATTGCACCTAGTTCAGCAGTTTCTGAAGCAAGAAGAAATTCTCCACACTTACTTCTAGAGGGAAAGCAGAAGGATGCTCCAAAATATGAGAAGAGCAACACCAAAACCCTTACTAAATCTCAGGTGGATCAAGAGCTATCAAAGATAAAAGGCATGACTGCCTTGGAGGCGGCAGCAGCTGCAGCAAAGGCAGTTGCAGAGGCAGAAGCTGCAATTGCTGAAGCTGAAGAGGCGGCAAGGGAGGCTGAGGCAGCAGAAGCAGAAGCAGAAGCGGCCCAAGTTTTTGCCAAAGCAGCAATGAAGGCATTCAAGTACAGGACACGGCCTTCAAGTATCGGACATGCCATCTGTTAAATGCTGTTCTCAGCAAGTCTTCCTAAAGGTATATGTTTTCTAAAGCTGTACATAAGTCTTTAAGCCAGAAAATGCTTTTATTGTTCTTTCCTTGATATGGTTTTTATGAGAGCCCCACATAATGAAAATTCGGGTTTGTCACCAAGAATTTTGAATAAATTTATGTTTTAGTTATCATTTTATCATAGCTTTACGCTTTATTTTCTATTTTCAACTAATTTTTCCTATGAAATATGCTAAACTTCATACAATTTCATCTTACCTATTGGGGTAATTTTACTTCATTCCTGGTCAGTGTCAGCCAAATCCAATCCTTTCACCATTCTGGGGTGTGAAATAGCGAAAAGATTTGTGTTAGGAAGAATTTCTCTTCCTAGAATAATTTCCATTTTCTCCTGCAATTGAAACTTTTCAGGTTCAGCCGGTGCTTTGGCATATCCTATTACATGCAATGCTGGTGTAGTCACTTTTCTTGGTGCAGTAATTTAATCATGGTTTTTTTTTTCTCTTTAAATAACCTCCTATTGACACAATTTCCGAAGTGCAAATGACACCAATCAAGTTTTCCTTGAAATCTATTTTTCCATATTTTGGATAAAAAAGAGCATATTCATTTGGTAAAACTTTATCAGATGGCAAAATATTTATTTGCTTACTAATAAATATGTTTCGCTGTATTTGTTAATCTTATTGGTATATTTTGCAAACGCGTGCAGATGACTCAAGTTCTTGAAATGGATGTCGAGCATGAAACATGCATTGGACTTAATTGGAGCAGCTGTATGAAACTCCCCATTTTGTCCATAACTGTAAATGTGGTTAGTCTTGTAAAATCTTGGAAATGCAATATTAGACCATAAAATGATGTTCCTTTTGTTGGGAATATAAAATGTTTTTTTTTTACTTGGAAACTTTATACTGAGGTAAAGAGTAGATACCGGTAAAAGAATCAGAAATAGCCAAATAGGACACTAGATTGGCTAAACTAAGGAAATATGTGTCTTTTTGATGGTTAGTGAATCTAGTGGAAGGGTATTTTAATTAATGGTCTCTCTCTCTCTCTCTCTCTCTCTCTCTCTCTCTCTATATATATATATATATATAAGAGTAATTTGAACTGGCGGGTACCATATCTTGTATTGCCTAATTTGGTTTTGATGAAAATAGAAATTTAAGAATGCATTGGAACTTTGGACTAAGGTAGTTCCGAAGGAAATAATTCGACAGATTCTTCAAGAATGGAGAGAATTCGATTCTTGGACATTGCGAAAAATGTCATTTAGAAAAAAATGGATTTCAAGAATTGAATTTATTTAATGGAGGTCACTAGTAAATTTCTCTTTATGAAAAAGAGCAAAATCGCAAATTAAATACATTTATTTATTTTTTCCTTTATCAATTTTTTTAAGGGAAGAGGATGCTGTAGCTTGCATTGCTAAAATTTTGCATTATGAGACCTTAATCACTGAATTAGTAATATAATGAAAAATCTTTTTTAATAAAAAAATAATAATGGAAGGGAATTGTGGATTACATAACAGAAGTAACCTTTCCTTTCATTAACATTAACCAAATTGAATCATTGTGATACATGGGTGATTCGAACTTGAAACTCTTCACTTTGAAAGGCGTTTGAAACTCTTCACTTTGAAAGGTGTTTAAAAAAAGCGGGAGGACTAAATAAATTCATCTTAAATGATTTTATTATTTTAAAATTCATTTTTAACATATGAATATTGATAGTATTGAATTGAATTTTAAGTATTGTAAGCAGGGTGCAAGTGTTGGGAAAAAAGGTCAAAGCTCAAGGGCATGAAATTGGCACTAGGAACAACAAACGGCCGTTAAGCCCCAAGCTTCTGCCTACCCAGAGATTGGTAAGAGGACCATTCGCAAGATGACTACAGCTCTAAAGGCAATCCCTTTAACGTCCTGCAATTTTTGCCAACCAGGTTAATAATCTTTAAGTGTTGAATTTTAATAGTTCATTGGTGGAATGTCTGTCCGAGAAGGAAAGTTAAAATTTTTTATGTACCAACAAAAATTAACACTGACTAACAAAAATTAACATTGACTTACTAGCATGTTGTCTAGTTTGGTATTTCATGTTGTTTTCCTGCAAACAAGTTAATGCTGCCATCTCTTTGGCAATAAAGCATGAATTGATCCCAGCTCTTCTTACATAATCCGAAAAGATGACCTCTAAATGGAAACAAAAACTACACTCTCCTTACATCCCACTTTCACTAGCCAGCAAAATTATCATTTTCCATTCCATACTAATTGTGAATCCATCAACTAACAGTAAACACTTGGAGTGTAATGCAAGCATTTCAGTTTTCTAGGCCAGTTTATATGCTGTAGAGATTAACCAAAGCACACATTTCTAACGTGTAAACTCTACAATGCTAGTTACTTTAGATGAGGAAGTAAGCACAAACACAAGTTTGGTGTGCATGTAAATACATGGATTGAATCTGATAAGAAATGAATACATGAATATATTCATATAATAATGAAAGTGACACCTATTAAGGAACAATTGAAAGGAGAGATAGAGATGGTTTATGCATGTGCATGGTAGACTAGCAAATACACAATACCATGAATGTCAGAGTATATAGAACTGGAAGATAAATTTGGAACATAACAAAGACGATGTGGAGAGAACAGTAGATAAATGAGCTAGGCTCCAAATCTCTTGGGGTGGAAGAAATATATTCCAATAACCGAACTCGACTGGTTTTTAAATTAAGACTCAGATTGGGTTGTCTACATAATACATTATTTGCTTTCTCAATAGCAATGTGGTCTGCTTGTTTCCTTATACAGATATTCCAGCAACCCTAACCCCAGATGGACCAAAAAGTCCATGAAATGATGGGAATAGAAGAGAAGTACAGTAAAAGAGGGCCTCATTATTTATATGCCGCAAATATGGCTGTACCAATATTTTGAAGGCATGTGATCACATTGATAACTATAACAACAACTTACAAGCAACAGATACAGAATTTATCATAAAACCAATCCAAAAGAGAAAAATGATATTATGCGCGAATTCATCCTTAAACACATTGGGTCATATCAAAATTTCAATAACAGGGAGATAAAGCATCAAAAGTGAAATTAAAGGAGAATTGCCTCACATCCTAACATTGTTATTCACTACAAAGAATGTAATATAATTTTTTCTCTATGCTTTGCAGGTCCAAGGCTTCTGAGGTTCATAAACATAGTTTTAACAAATGAGCAAGATAAAATAAAGCATCAAGCAACAAGAAGTTCAGGTCTAAAATAATAGCATCACTCATAGCTAATATAAAATGCAAAAGTTGGACTAACAGTCAAATAATCCCTTTGAAATCATGCAAAATTCTCAATTCTCATTAACAGCTAATAATGGAGCATATAATCACACATGTAACAAAAGATTAACTTTCAGCCATTTCAAAATTTTAACAACCTCAGCAATATAAAAAAAAATTCGGGTACCATCCATTGCCGGTTTAATGGTCCTCTAATAATGATTTCATTTCCAATTATCAACTATGCTAGAGATTATATTATTCTACATCAGAAAAAAATTACAGAAAACTCAAAAAAAAAAAAAAAAAAATAGAGGAAGAAAATCATTCCAGTACCACAGTAGCTCCTAATTCTTTGAGCTTATCAACAATGGGATTGGCCTCCTCTTTAGTGACCCCCTTCTTCAAAACCACAGGCACCTTCTCTACTAACTCCTTAGCCTCCTTTAAACCCAAATCTGTAAAGGTCCTAACTTCTTTTATAATCTTGATCTTAGCTGCAGCATCGAACTTCTCCAGCTTAATATCGAACGCTGTCTTCTCAACCTCCGGCTTTGCATCCGCAGTCCCGGATCCAGGGGCAGCTGGGCCAGATAAAACGGCACCAGAAAGAGCAGGCCCATAGCGATGGAGACCCATTTTGTGCCGGAAGAGAATCGAGTAATCGTACCTCTCCAACTTGGAAAGGTCAAGGAGCTCGTCGGCGATACGCTCGAGTTTCTGGGTTCGAGTCTCGGGGACGGAGGAGGCCTCAGAGGCGGTGGAGAGAGAGCGAGAGATGGGTATCCGAGTTATGGTGAAAAGTCTGGCGAGGGATTTGGCGTGCATTTTCGTGGCTATGGAGTGCATTTTTTTTTTTTTTCTTTTTGAGATTTTGGGGTTTTAGGAGAACAGGTACCTGTTCGGAAATCAAGAAAGGCCACAATGCTTTAGGCATTTCGCTCTTCTTTTCTATCTATTTTTATTATTTTTATATTTTAATATGTATAAATCCTTAATCCCTTACTAATCTTTTCAAGATATTATACCATTCGTTTAATTGATATAATAATTGAATCTCCATCCGTTTCTAAAAGATAACTTTAATTATTTTTCCTCCTAAAAAAAATTAATTACTTTTTACATAGATTAAAAATAGTTAATTAATTTAATTAAAATAATAAATTAATTTAATTTAAATAATAAATTTTATTTAAATTTTGCTTAATATATTTTAATTTATGCAATATTTAGATAAAAACTCTGTTTTGAAAACGTCGTTTCAAAAAAAATTATTATGTCAAAAAAATTATCATATCTAGTTTAAATTTTTTCTTTTTTTAAATTTCAAAACAGCATTTTGAATAAATTACTCGAACACTTAAAAATTTTTTTTAGTATTTTTTAAATTTCAAAATAACGTTTCATGTTTATTTAAAATAGATCCAAACACCGTCTTAGTATATAGGGGCAAAATCGAGAAAATTAAAAATTGAAAACTGAATCGAATTAAATCTAATTCGGTCGATTTGATTCAAAATTCAATTCAATTTGATTATTTTTTTTAAAGTTTCAGTTAATTCGATTAAGTTTTTTTTTAAGAAAAATGAAATAATCGAATTCATCAATATATATATATATATATATAATAATAATAATAATAATAATAATAATAATAATAATAATAATAATTTTATATTTATTTTATTTAAAAACATATAATAATAATAATAATTTTATATTTATTTTATTTAAAAACAAAAATAATCGAATAATTAAACTAAAATATATTAATTTGATTAAGTTTGATTTAATTTGATTTGAAAAATTTTCAGTTTAATTTAGTCCGATTTCTAATAATTATGATTCGATTTATTTAATTTTGAGAAGTTGAACTAAACATACCTATTACTTTTCTCTAAATAGGTATATGAATGTAATTAACATTTTTCGGTAAAATCTAACTATAGTTAGTTTTTCATTTAACAATGAATATTAAATATGAGTATATTAGAAAATAATTAAACTAATTATATTCTTAAATAAGAAATTGGACTATAATTAAGGACAAATAAAAAAAAGAATAGGACTATCTTCTAAAGGGCACAGGAAATATTAAAAAATAATAATTATTAAAAATTTTATTAATAAAATAAAAATAATATTATAAATTAACTTTAAATAATTAAAAATTATATTGAAAAAACAATGAACCAAATCTATAGAAACAACTAATCAATAATAATTGCATATTTACAATTTAATTAAAAGCACATTTAAAAATTCAAATAATAGACTAATCACATTGTTTTTTTGATATATCATAATAGAGGTAATTCTCTCTTTTCAATAATTTCTTCCACCCATCCTAACATTCGAATTGGAGACCTCTTGAAAGAGAGAACAAAATTTTCCTGCTGGGATCTTCCCTCCATTGGGGCCTTAGGGCCTTGTCACAAAATTTTCCTGTTCTGATGAGTGTGCCAAGTACCCTTGTCTGCACCTCATCAGGACAGAAGTCTTCCATCTAGCAAGGCCAAAATCCCCCAGATGTGTGGAGAGAAAATCATTCAATTAATTGCACTGATCCTAAAATTTGACTCTTTAACTCAGATCTAAATTTTATTATAAATCCAACAATGGCGATGAAGGTGGAGATAAGTAAAGATGTTGAAGCAGACCTCAGCTGCTAATACATTAATCATTTCCCTAGTCTATATTTTTATATTAAATTTTAAGATATAGCATATAAAATCTCCTATTAGAATTCATATACTAGAACAGGCATGATTGACTTTCTGCGGCATAGTTATTTCCAAGCAAGTTAAACTAATGAATGGATGGATGAAAACTTTTGAGGCAAAGAATTTCAAGTTTTTGTAGCAAATAATTTGAAATAAATTGCTATTGCCCAAAGTGGGAAAAAAACTAGTGAATAGAACTTCACTCTTAGAAAAGCTGTAGTCATGAGACAGCTAGGAAAGCTACAACAGCAATACCATCAGTGAAGAACAGATAAAATTACTGTAATTATCACAACAAATCAGCATATTATATATGTATAGAGTTTCCCACTAATCGATAGCATAAGCATAAACTCGAAAAATAAAACATACAAAAAAAATGCGAATGGAAAAAAATAGGCCACAAAAAGATGTACAGAATAACATGGCCTAGAAATTAATCATTGGGACAAAGTCATGTGAGCAATATATTTCCAGGCCGTGCGTCTTGATGAATGATAGGACCACCACAACATTCTTCATGCAGAAAACGCAAACCTTTTGCTGTTCCAATGGCCATAGAATATCTATGGTGCCAGTCAAGAGTATTCAAGACCATATCTATAAAAGATTACAAATTTTGGTGAAGGAGCAGAAGAAACATCAACAAAGAATCAGCAACCATCAAAAATCAATGATTTAGGCCAATGTTGATAATTACACACCAAATAAATGCCAATTCAGATACTTGTTGCAAATATACTCACTAACCAGGAGGACGTCAAGGTTCTCCTTACTGCAAAATCATGACTGTTCTTATGGTTGGCAAAGTTTAAGACATATATATCTCAGACTGAAATCCTACAAATCCTTGCATGCTTGCTTCTTTCTGTATCTTTGCTGCAATTTGCTGTCCATCTTTATGCTTACCCGTATATACATGTCCATATCCACCTTCTCCGATTAAGTTGTCCTTTGAAAAATTCTCTGTTGTAAGCTGAATCACAGGAAAGGTGCATCGCACTGAATCCTTGATATACAGTTCAGTCTTGTCCCACAAATAGAACAGAGAAGATGTGCTTCTGAAGATCTCCATTGAGAGACATTTTTCTAGTGTTTTTGGTTAATTTGATTGGCAGCAGGATGATTATTTTCTGCTTTATTTTATGTACCTGGAAGACACAATATTCTGTTTATTAATAACAAGGAAATGTAGCCAGAATTAAAAAGCAAAAGCATCATTTTTTTCTTGAGGAACAGAAAAAAATTATAGAAGTATGCTGGCCGGAAAATGTTTTGAATATGGTTATGAGCAAGAAAACAAATATTATCATCAGATCATTGTGAACATTTTACCAGTCACTGCCTATATCTTGCTGCTGCACAGAAACGAAAGCTATGATCATGTGAATCAATACATAATACACGTATTTGCTTACAATTGATGTATGGTTATAAATTTTCTTGGAAGCCAGAAATTAAATCAAGTTCAGGATGTCCACAAACATTTTCTGAATGATAAATCTACATCTAATGAACAAGCATGTATGCTGAAGAATCACAAAAGTAGAACATTATAATTATTCTTAGAATTCTTACAAAGAATATGGTAAGATATCATTAAAAGAAAAGGTTGACATTATGGTGTGAAAAATTATAATTGTAAAAAGAGGAGGGATTTGCAACCAATTCATATGGATGCAGTCTAGATATAACAAGATATGCTGACCTTATTTATGTTGCTTAGAAGAGGGTCCAAAATCCAATGGAAAATTATGCTCGTGTGATCCAAATGAAGATGAAGTGAGTTTTTCCTTAGCATATCAGAGCTTTGAAGGGAATTAATAGATAATGAGTAGCTACTTCTGCAAGAGATAACAGACTGCCCATCAAATTCAACATTGGACAGGTTTTGGACATGGAATAAAAAGATTTATGTTCTATAGGATCTGTTTCATTTGTAGAATGAAGTCTCGTAAGTGCGTGTACTAATTACCCCTTCATCTTCACAAGCTTCAGAACTTTGAAGGAGCATGTTTACATACACATCCATTGTCTTTGTACCTCTTCCATGACTCAAGCACTTGCTCCATCAAAAGAATCAGAACATGCTTTCAGAAAACCCATTAAGCCAACACAAAAACAAAATTTGGCGGGTGCTAATTACCCTTAAAGACAACTCCTTTTGGTTTTTTCATTCAACTGGGTTTTGGAAGATTTCTCATATTGCACTGGTTTTCATAGCATTTTTATTTGTTACATACAAACGCAGCCTTCATTCTCCATCTCCCAATTCAGCAATTTTAATAGCAAACAAATGTCTTTGCCCCCATGATGCTGTAACTGGTCTGCTGTGAAAGTATATACATGGTTTTTTATTCCAATCCAACTGCTTCCAATCACTGTATTCACCTTTTTGCTTTTTAAGGTTTTCTTGATACGAACAATGCCCTCCCACTGGCCCCTTGTCTCATATATTCGAGTCAACACCAAATAAGGCAGAGATGACACTGGTTGCAACTCCATTAACCTCCCTGCCACTTTCTCTGTCAGTTTCATGTCTCCATGAATCACACAAGTCTGAAGAATTGATCTCCAAATTAAAGAACTGGGTTCATATGGCATTGCTTCTGTCATATTCATTGCCTCGTCAAGCCTACCAGCTTGACACAGCAAGTCCACAACGCAAGCATAATGCTCATTGCCAGGAATAACCCCGAAACTTTCTTGCATTGATGAAAATATAGTTATTCCTTCATCAATAAAACCCCCATAGCTGCAAGCTAATAGAACCCCAGCTAGTGTTATTCGATCTGGTGGTGGGCCTCTATTTAGTAGTTCTTTGAAAATGTCCAGGGTCTCCAGTACTCTGCCATTGTAAGCCAAACCCATAATCATGGTATTCCAGGATATCAAATCTCTTACAATTATCTTCTTAAAGATTTCAATGGCATGATCAATGAATCCAAATTTAGCATACATCTCCACAAGTGAGCTAGCAACAACATCATCCTGCTCGAAACCTAATTTGACCACCAAGGAATGGACCTGAGTCCCTTGCACTGCTAGAAAAATGTAAATAGATGCTAGAACACTGCTGATTGTGAACTCAGTAGGCCTAATATCCTCCTTCAAGGAAAGCACAAAAAGTTTGAGAGCATCTTCCTCAAAACCATGCTTTGCATAGCTTGAAATCATGGAATTGTAAAGTGCAGAATCCCTTTTTTCTAGTTCCTCAAAGAGCTGAACTGAATCCTTCAATCTGTTGCATTTGGAAAACAAGTCAATAGTGGCACTTGAAACAATGGTATTACAAAGAAAACCCACCTTGAGACAGAAAGCAAAAATCTGCTTACCCTTGTCTAAATTTCTTAAATTAGAGCAGGTAGTGATTACTGCAGAACATGTGAACTCATCAGGTGAATACCCTGAAGATCTCATCAAACGGAACTGATTTAATGCCATTTCTCCATATCCTGATTTATAACATCCTGTTATCAACGAATTCCAAGTGATAACATCTAACTCTTCCATTGTCAAAAACACACCAAAAGCATAATCAGCATAGCCAAGTTTCCCATACATGTCAACTAAAGAATTCCCAATCACCACATTCAATGTTCTCAGTCCACTTCGAATCAAGCCACCATGAAGCTCCTTCCCATTATGAGCATTAGACACTATGGACATCATAATCGAGTACGTGAACCCACTTGGTCTCACACCCACATTTTGCATTTCTCGAAAAATTCCCATTGCAGTATCAGAATATCCATATGAAGCATACCCCAAGATCATGGAATTCCAACTAACAACATCCCGTTCAGGCATTTTCTCGAACAGATAACGTGCCATCTCAAACTGGCCAGAATTTAACAAACCTTTCAAGCAAATGTTCCAAGATATAGTATTTTTACTAGTTATATCACTAAACACTGTCAAAATATCATCGACAGAACTACAACACTGGCAGTAAAGATCAAGACAGCGATTTCCAAGAAAAGTATGACTATTAAACCCCACCTTTATCAACTGGGCATGAACAATCTTGGAAAAAGATAAAGACTTCACTGAGAAACAATGGTCTATGATTCGAGAGTAATAGGCGAAAGTGGTTTGGCAGATTTTATGACTATGCTTTAAAAGAGGGAACATGCAAATTCTGTGCGCAATAATCTCTCATAGAAGTTCATAAGCACAGAAACCATAATAGTTTTATCTTAAAATTGTATTAGTAAATTTTAGATTAATTATTATAAATTAAATTAAATTGTTAAAAAACTAAAAATAAAGGGAAGCAAGTCTATAGAAAGAATTAACCAATAATATGGATATTTACAATTTAGAGAGTGTTTGGATAAGAAGCTAAACGGTATAAGCTGCGTTTTAAGAGGAAGTTAAGGAGTTTTATGGTTTTTAAAGTGTTTGGATAAAGAAAGGAAACTAGATTATTTTTAGAATTTAACACAAATTTTAAAAGCTGGGGGAGAAACTTTAGAATAAACGCTCATTTTTAATAAAATTGATTATTTTAACAAAACGCTTGTTTTTATCCAAACACCCTCTTGATTAAAAACATCTTTAAAAAATTCCGTTAATTGAAAAGTGTACATCATTAACATATTGTCTTTCTTTGACTTAATTTTTATCTTAAAATTTTCATAAATTTACATAGATATGCATTTATTGTAAAAATGTATGAAATAATGTCTTAGTTAATTTTATAATGACATATAAAAATTTTAATTTAATTCTATTATTTTTTATCTATTAAAAAATACTAAAATTTTATTATTTCAATTAACTAATAAACTCTTGTTGTTTTCCCTTATTTTAAAGTGATCATAGCATTTCCAATGAATTTTTTTATATGTTTTAAATTCTTTATAATAGAAAGTCCATATAAAAAAAATAAAAATTTAATAGGTACTTGATTTTTTAAATTTAAAATAAAAAATAAATTTAACTTTTTATATTTAGAGAATCATTTCACTCTTTATTTTAAATTTAATTAATAAATTTTATAATTTTTATGTATACTATTTATTAATTCTCTCATCAATTATTTATTAATACTCTCACCTATTTAATTAAAAAATTCATTAAATTCTTCATATTTATAAATTAATTAAGATGCCCTCATCTTATGATTTCTACTGAAAATATATATCTTTTATGTTGTTTTGCACTTTACAAATTCCCTAAGAGCTGGTAAAAGTGGACCAGTACGTCAATGCTTAATGTAATCTTGCATTTTCCAGGTACAGAGATTTCAGTCCTTGTGCCCAAGTTGAAAGGGTAAGAATATCCCATCTTGTTTCCTGCTTTTCTTCCAGGTATCCAGTATTTCATCTGCTGACGGCAATATTTCAAATTCCACTTCATCAAAATCCTTCAAGGGTCGATCTAAACAATCACTAAATACATCAGATGCTGCATCATCGATAAAAGCCTCTATTTTTGTGTGTATGTTTGCTATTCCATCTTGGTCACTTCCGTAGTTTTGTGGGCTAGAGACTTCATCTACATCATCACCACCATCTTTACTAACACTACTATAGCAATTAACATCCGCCTGACCGTATGTGTTATCAGTTCTATTAACAATAGCATTATCATGCATCTCCAGGTTTCCATTTTCCATACTTGCATAAGAAACTGGCATCTCTATTCTTCTATTGACTGCAACTTCCTCATTCTCTGTATCCAAACATAAACTATCTTTGTCTTCAATGACTGAAGCAATGGAACTTGATAAGTGAGCCAACGTGCCATGTCCACAAAAAGAGTACAGTGACCTTGACAAGTTTGCGACTGTGGGCTCTGATGCTACATCAGAATTCGAGAGTGCATCCAACAGCTTCTGTAAACTATCTCGAGTGATTTCATCCTGATTCTTCCTGAAAAGATCTATCCACTGCCTTTCGCTGATTTGAAATGGGGCATGAGCCATAGTGTTGACCATGATAACAGCTCTCTCATAATTCTTTTGAGCTGTGGCTTGGAATACCATTTCAGTGAACAATGAAGGATGAGGAATTTCTCCACCTTCCAAAACTGAATCAAATGCATGCTCCAGAAGATGACCCTATATTAAGAACCGAAACAAGCAAGCAAATTTAATACCTACCTATATGTTGAGCTCCTGCGATAGATTACGATAATAGGTCTATATGACCCTTAATGTGAAAATTTAAATTACATAACTTTGAAGATCAAATATATGAATAACCACCTTTCCAGCTCTAGATGCTTCCACAAGCAGTAATGCATGTTTGTGTTGATCTAGTTGATACCCAGAGAATGCCATCTTCTTGTATACAAGTTCAAAGTATTCCCACTGAAGTGCACTAGCAGATGCCTCGAGCATTGAGCTATACGTGTACTCGTCTGGTACGAGGGAAGTACCAACACCACTGGCTCCTATAATTTCCTCAAATAATTCCTTAGCTTCTGAGAACAAATCATTCCGGCCATAAACTTTCAGCATAATATTTATGGTCCCTATGTTAGGGACACAATGGGCTTTCATGTATTCAAAGATAGAGATGCAGTCACTGACATGTCCACCCTCCAGGGAAGACATTATCATGCCAGTGAAAGTAACCTCCAAAGGTTTACTATGACGAAGTTTTTTCATCTTCTTAACCTGCAGGCATATAATAGAAGAAATGAACTTTCTGGGCCTACAAAATAAATATTAGCTATCATATAGCCATAGAAGTTAAAGCATAAGAAAACTAAATACTATTTAAGAAGAAACATGGTTCAATAAAGCCATACGTAAGCAACTTAAAGTTCAGGACAACACATCAAATGCTCAAATGAAGACTAACCTCTAGCACAGCATCTTGCCACCTTCCATTGTTGCAAAGGCAGCAAGCTAATTCATAATATACACTGGCTGTTCCAACAACTCCTCTTTGTTCCATATCCCTCACTGCTTCCACAGCTTCATTAACTTTACCTTCCTCCCAAAAAGCTCTGACAAGAACTGGAAAGTGACAACATGACGCATTAGACAGTAAATATCAACACCTGCCATAGAAAAGAGGCAAACCAAACTACCTTTATATGTAAGTGCTTTCGAAGCTTCTCCACTTCTGTTCATTTTCCTAAATAACTCATGGACAAGGTCGTACTTGCCAGAATGCAGCATTACCTTTAAACAAGCACCTCCTTTAAGACTTGAATACAAATATAAATTAAGAAAAAACAGCATCTTTCATGTAGAAATTCATTTTCCCAGCCAAAAACCAAACTAAGCTTCATCCTAAATGAAGAAAAACCATAATGGATTGGGATTAACTTATGGATAGTTCACGTACACTTACTAGATCCCAAAACACATAAACTTAGGTACGGTACCTAATCCATGACATGGCAAACAACTGTTAGGGAAAAACAGCCATACCAGCATGCCCAATTTTAAATTTCTGCCAATACGATTGCTTCTGGATTACATAAAATATACAAAAGAAGAGAGAACACTAATACAAGTACAATTTCCACCTTATTCTGGATTAGAAATCTTATTTTGACCACTTTTGACAATAACATTTGTAATTCTCAGAATATTGTCTTGCTGAACAAGCAACAGATAAAAAGTGATGAGAAACAAAATTTCAGATAAATTAAAGCACTTTGACTGACTACACTACATCTCATGTCACTTAACATGAGAGCATGTAAGACATGTCAAACTGCTTTAAACACTATCTATGAATTATAATAAAGACAAAAGATAAAAAGATCTTTTATTAATAAAAATATGTCTACAGATGTCAGTAATCCAGAAATTACCTCCATTGCTAATCCATATGTTGCTCCATTGGGCTTGAGACCACTCTTTCTCAACTGTCCAAATACCCATGACACGCCCTTCCACTGCTGGGATGGAACACAAGCATTCAAAACCTATCAAACAAGTTCGAAAAGGCCAAGTTATCATGTCATTAATATTCAGGTTAATGTATCTCAGGAAATTGGAACAACGGACTTGGTGATGTTTTCTTACAGCGTTATATATAACGACATCTGGTTCAAGGACCGGGTCCCAGTTCTTGTAGTGTATATAACAAATTTTTTTAGAAGGTTTCTGCCTCATGCATTCAATAACTTTAATCAACTCTTTCAGCAAACCAGCTTGACCAAGTGTAACAGCAATGGTGTGATATGCAGCCATGTCAGGATATATATTGCAGTCCTCCTGAATGATTTAAAATTAAGAATCAATCCAGTAAACATCAGGAAGGTAAACTATAAGCAAATAAAAAGAACCACAGATCTATGAAGTAATAGATTCTACAGATAATTACACGCATCAAATTAAAAATCTGATGAGCTTCCTGTGGCCTCCGTTCCTTTCCGAGCACCGACAACAGTTTTGTGTAAACAAACCTAAAAAAGAAAATTTCTTTTATGTTAAAACATAAAGTCTCAGAACAAGTAATTTGCAATGCAATTACACAGTTTTCCAAGAACAAAAGATGAATATGCAACAATCAATTTCAAAAATAACCATATTAGAGAGCAATGATGTAGAAAGTTTTTCTAGTTGCATTGTACAAACTAAAACAAAGTTTCAGAAAATGCAATGAATTGACAGGCAACTTAGTTTAGTCAATAAAATCCCTAAAGTAGATATCAGCTCACGCTTAGGCAGTAAGTCTATTAATCTAAAGATTCATTGATGGATACAATTCATTGTCACCAGATAATGAAATCCAAATATTCAATAGTTGTACAGCACTCCTGCTTAACAAATATAGAAGCCTCTTTCAACTAATGGTGAGATATGTTACAAGACAGAGAGGAACGTATGTAAAAAATCAGTTTGTACACCTACCTCTATTGTTAATATGAACCTTAGCCAGATTTCCATCAAGCAAAAGCCAACTTTGCAATATGGATTATTGAAACAAAGAGAAAAAACAATCACCTGCTCTTACAATCTCTACGCTCCTTGTCATTATAAGCCCATTGCACAACTGCCATAGCTTGTTCCCATTTTCTGTTGTTCCCAAGCCCCTCCACAATCTTCAGCAACTGCCCTTCATTAAACCGCAACCCTGACTGCTTCATTATCCTCGCTAATTTCCAGTCTCTCACAGTCACATCTCTGCCACTTAATCTGAACACCTAGAAAGAATTGCAAATTATCTAAATGACCCCAAAAAAATAATTAAAGAAATTATAATTAATTAATCAAAACCACAAACCTATCAACAAGAAACCGAATTGCCTCCCCATCACTCCGTCTCCGCTTGGTCGGGTCCCATTGCCAGTGATTATCGTTATTTAACCAATCATCATCTTCCACTTCAATATCATTATCCAAAACCCATTTCAAACCATCCTCGAAAATTTCCTTCAACTCTCTCAAATTCTCCATCTTTAGCTTATTTCCAATGAACTCTTTACTTCCACTGTCAAGTTCCCTCAACTTCACTCTCTCTATCCTCTCCCAGGGCCTTCCCACCAACAAACCACTACTCCCAGACCGCGTCTCTGCTTTTATTGCCTTGTTGAAGTCTCTGTATTCGTGTTTAAGGGTTTGGAAATGGGATTCTTCTTCGAGGGCTAGCTTTTGGGAGGAGGTGAGAGGCGGGACTTGTTGGGTTTGGGCCATATTGGTGAGTTTGCGATTGTGTTTTTGAATTTGCTTTTTGCGGAGAGCGCGAATGATTTTGGGAGTTGGATACACACCTTTCTTGAGAAGCCTGTGTTTGATGGCTTCGATGTTTGGTTCGAATTTGGGTGTTGGGAGAGAAGAGGAGGGAGGCGTTGAAGCTTCCATGACAAGAAGAGAATTGGAGTGGCTAAACTAATTTCTGAGTCTGGTATGCTGTAGATGGAAATGACATGCCTTGATGTGGGTAGGGCCGGGCCGAGCTGGATCTAGAGACGGGCTTAATGTCAAGCTCAAGAAATATAAATAATTTTGGGCGAGACTAGGCCGCACTTGGGCTTTGCACTCTTAAGCCTTGCCCGACCCCAAGTTTTGGCTCCCACCCCTGGATACGCATGGGAGCCAAGCTTGATAAATTGTTTTCCTTTCCATTTGCTCTATTTGTGATAATTTTTTAAAAAATTACTAAAAGAAGATGGAAAGAAAACAAATATTGGATAAAACACAATGACAAAAATATAGAGGAAAAGTGTTACATAAAAAATATTTATTTAAACCTCAAAATTGATATAAATTTTATGTTAGAAATCAGATAATAAATATTATTTTTTTTTTATTTATAAATCGTTTAATTATGATGTGATTATCCGCATAAATTTAGTATAGCGTTAAAGTTTAATTATAATATTATCTTACTGCTATATAAAAAATATATATATTTATTTAGATAAATTTCTATCACTTCAAATATAATTAATAATATTCAAGCCACTCTCAATTTCTATGGTTTTCCTAATTTTGAATAAGTTGAACCACTATTGATCTTTTCTTATCAGTCCACAGTGGTTCTATCGTCTTTTTGTCTTTGTTTAGGTTTTTTATAATAAATTCATATACTTTATAGAAATATTATTAGTGTTTTTCCTTTACACACTTTAATGGGAGTTCTTATAATTTTCTTTCATGAAAATATTTAGCCCTTTTAATAAACCTTTTAAAGTTTTGAGACGTAAAACATTAAATATGATTATGACTTTGATATCGATTTTCTTATAATTGGACTCGTTTTAAAGACAAAAGACTCTGATTCATTTTTCTTATAATTGGAATAGTTTTAAAGGCGAAACAGTCAATTTGTGAATATTTGCCATTGAGTGAAACGTTTCTTGCAAATTTTCAACAAATGCTATAACCAATCAAATTAAATTAATAATTTTGTATTAACTGATTTATTAGTTTATGATTATATATTTATGTATTAAAAATTGTACTTTTTTTAGATATGAAGTAATATTTCGTGAATTTAAAAATTTGATACGACAGTGTAAAATCCTACTAAATATAAAAGTGAGAATGGTTCGTGAAAAACTTCTTATTCGAATTTTTATTACGTCAAATTCTCTTGGACTAACACGAGTTACAGAATATAAACAAAAATTAATTTTATACTCCTTGTAATATAAAAATATATAACGGATTAAAAAATAATAATATTTCATGATGTCTAAAAAAGAAATTGACTAAATTCTTTTTATTAGGCCGTTATATGATGTTTTTGAAAGGATTACTGCATTTACCAAAGCCACAGTTGTTTATATTCGAAGTGAGCTGTGACTTTACTAACTTTACATTCATTTGTTTCGTTTGATGAAGATTAAGGACGATCGAATTAGTCAACTGCCAAACTCTGTTCTTCATCGAATAATCTCCTCTCTTTATATGGAAAATAGTGCTCAGCTTAGCAGCATGTCTTAATAGCTCCGTTACTCTCAAAGTTATCTTCAGCTCTACCAAGAATCTGCAACTTCATAGCCATTACGACCATCCCCATGAGTTTCTCCCTTTGCACAGGAAGGTTAACAATGGAAATAAGAGTGTTTTTGCCTCCAATAGTATTGCCTTGAAAAGCTCAACCATATCACGGATGAATGTAGCTTCATGGAGAAGTAGATACAGGTTACATTAAATCACCATACTCGAAAGCTTGTTTTTTTTATCATCAATGGCTACACAATGAGTGGAGACTTTTTGCTGAATGGAGATTTGATCCAGGATAACCTATTCCTATTTGCAATTTCTTCATTTATCGAAAGAGCACCAAATCTGGCAATTCTCACATTAAGCAAATCGGCAAGTAGTTTGAATTACACCACTTTCCAATTGTAGATAAATAAACAATAATGATGGTAGAAACTCAGTCTCGCAAACTGGAGGAGCCTGATAATAAATATCAGGCATAAACGTAGAAAACAAGAAATGTCAGAAAGAAGAGTGAAGAGTGAAGCTGAACCCACAGAGAGAAACATGAGTAACCAGGCATGCTTAATTAGAAAGGATGCCATCTAATATACAGTGAAAATAGCTTTGAAGAAAGAAGATTAATTAAATAATTATCATTGAAAGTTAGATGAGCGAAAATCTGTATCAAAGGCTGCATATGAACCCTTAAATTATGTCATAAAACACGACTTAGCTCTTGGACTTTGAGTGCTTTACAAGCCAATCAATAACTGAATCTATGTTGGTTGAGTTCTTGCAAGAGATCATGAAGCAGCAAACTTCTCTGTCAGTAATCGACGTCAAACCCCTGAAAAGTGCAAGGTCATTTAAACTATCAGAAAGAGGAATATCACTCAAGTCACTAGACTTTGAACCAATTGACATTCACCAAATAGCGTATATTGTATTTTTTTTTTTAATTTTAAGAATGAAGTTGAATGTATCATACATTTCATCAGTCAAAGCCTGCTTTGACAGAGCTCCAGGCTTGTCAATCTTGTTTCCTAGCACCAACAATGGTATGTAATTCAATGATGGTTTGCTCAACAAATCATGAAGTTCACTTCTTGATATGCTCAGGTTATCAGGATCAGCAGCATCAACTACATAACTACAGCAATAAATAAAATTAAACTTCATTAGTCATCATTCAATTAAGTAGTTTGAGCAAACAATAGCTGAATTGACCAACCAATAATAAGAAACCATAGCTTCAGATGGATATAGAAGCCAGGACCATGATACAGAATATTTTACACAAACTTTATATTAAAATTAGACATGAAATTCATCTTTGACTACAATTTTTCCAATTTTACAACATCTAACCAATGCAAAAACTACCGAGGTAACTTGAGACCAATTTGTGTCAAATGCTGAACCTTCTTCAAGAAAGTGTTATCTAAGAGTGGAAACCTATTTCTAGCTGTGGTATTCACACCGTCCTGAGATTCTCTAATCATTAAACTGATAAATCCTTAGTACATATTACACCTTAATAAGACATGATTCTTCAAAAAAGACTTTGCATGATTTGTTCCTTGAGTTAATCAAAATATTACTGTTGGTGGAAGGTTCAGTATTTAGAATGGGAAGAGCTCATTCTGGGGAATTCAATACCCCTGTGAATAGAATCTTTTCCTCCAGTTTATAAATATAGTTTCCAACCTTGAAATACATGAAATCTTAACTACTCATAAATCTGGTAGCTGCCAACAGTTGAGAAATTTAAAAATGCATCCTCTTCCATTCATTAAGTATCAACTACTGTATTTTTAATATAAGTATCTTAAAATTCCAGTAAAACTAATTTTCAAATTTCTAGACTTGCCAAAATTAATTATATTCAGAGAAGCTGCAGATCCCCACGAAGACTAAAAGAGGGAAATTGAGTTATACAGGACAATTAAACTCTTAAGTTTTTATCCAGTAGAAGATAATAAACATACATTATGATAAATAAAATGTGTGAATTATAAAATATTTTCCACACAAGAAGTAAAAGAATCAGAAATTAAATAAGGTATGCAAACTTAAGGCTTCTACTGCATGAAATGGTGGTCATAACTCTATACAACTGAGCCAACATCTAAATATTTGAAATTAACAATAAAATATATGAGGAAAATAAAAATTTTCAGCTATATGCATGGCATGTATGTACACATAAATAAACACACACTGATCCCGTCTTCACCTGAGAAAAGGAAAAATAAGAATATAGCTAAAAAGGGTTTTCTTGATAAAGTATTATAACTTTAGCAGCCACAAACAAAAACATTTAGCAATTCATCTTCCAAGTAAACGCAACTTGGCAACTATTTTCCATACTAAGAGCCAAAATAAGGAGAGAAGTAAATTCATACACAATTGCAGATACCGCCCGACAATATCGCTCCCACATACTGCGAAATCTAGGTTGACCTCCAAGATCCCACAACTTTATTGTAACATTTCCCTTAGTTACTTTCCTCATGTTGAATCCTACCTGAAGATCAAATGACACACTATTAAACAAAATATAATATAAGACCCAAGAAATATAAAAAGATATAGAAACTAGATGGAAAAAGTAAAAAAAAAAAAAGAAAAGAAAAAGTGAATGAGAATATCTCTGTTCGTTGAAAGTAACTGTAAATCTTCCAGAAAGATAATTCATGCAAATGGAAAACTTTAATCTTTTGAAAGACAACTTACTGTAGGGATCATGTCTTCACTATATCCACCGGTCTAAAAACAAGGGCAAAAAATCAGTTTCCAATAGATCAACCTAAGAATTCATCAAAGAGAAAGACATATGTCATACATGCAATAATATACTTACTGCAACAACATTTACAAGAGAAGTCTTTCCAGCATTCTGAAGTCCAATCAAAGACAGCTCCATCTCCTGCTTGAAAAAGAGGCTGCAGTCCCATGCATAAAAGAGTGAGATAAGCAATGTCAAGGACCTCAGTAAAATTCAACAATAAAAGCAAGTAATAAAGCAAATAAAATTATAAAATGTTTCTCCTAACAGGTATCTAACTTCCAGATATAAACAAATAACCTCTTTGTTAAATCTTTTCTAGGCTAGGTCTCATCTTCCTAGTTACAGCAAGTATATCAAAGATTAAAAGTGTCCATTTCCCATTTCTGTAAATACACCTTAGTAAAAGCTATATCTCGGAGAACTCATATGAAAACACTAGGAAGCTGCATAGGTAGTCAATAGCCACATTGGCTGTGCAAATAAAATTAATGCTATTGCCTATTGAGATACAAATAATTAGCATAGTAATCAAAATCCATGCCCTGAAATTGATACCTATTTGTAAATCAAATTCTTGATCTCTCTCTTTTTAATACTTATTTCATTTTGATAATGTGATTCATACTATTCCTTTTCCATCCTTTAATAATGCTCAGACTAGCACAAACTCCATTTTTTTAAAATTTTGAGGGTATTGCAATTAGTTAACTATCTCAATGAACAATAAAATTAAAAAATTAAATTGAAATTGAAAAAAAAAAGAAAAATTAAAATTAGAGAAGTAATAGGTTTGCTGCCAGCCCATAGAAAAATGCACCAAATCATAGCAGGTATAGTTCAGAAATGAGAATTGGCCAATCTAAGGCAGCAGATTTTGCAATGCATTCTCTTTACTTCAGATTCAACTTCTTGGACAAGACTACTAGAAAATCAACCTTTAGTAAAACAGTGCCATTACAGCAGATTTTGCAATGCATTCTCTTTAATTCTCATTCAACTTCTTGAACAAGATAAATAGAAAATCAACCTTTAGCACTACATTGCCATTTGTGTGTGTGTGGGAAAATAGGTATTCATTAGAAAAAATTAAAGAGACAGTCATTCTAGATATGCCATCCCAACACAGTAAAACAAAACAAAAAAAAAAGACTAGTACTACTGCACATAAATTAACATCAAGCTTTATTCTTCCTTCACAAAGCTGTCAGGTGTCATCACTGTCTTTTTCCTCTCATCAAGTTTAAATTAAAATCAATTCTGTATTTCTCAAAAAACAAAAAAAATCAATTTTCTGTACAATTGCTGCAGTGTAATGTTTCCAAACAGCACCAATCGAACCACCAAAACCTTGAAAATGTGTATCAAATTTTTGGCAAGTATAATGTGAAGTTTTCACCTGTTCTAGTGACATTAGAACACATGAATTCCAATCAGGTTTCCAAATGTCACAACTCACACCACTCGGTTCTTCCAGAGTTGTTGAAAACTAAACTGAGCACGCAAAGTGCATTTTTCATATGGGCAAAACAAAAAATGAAACAGTTTACGAGTTTTATTCAGTCATGTTTAACATCAAATTCCAAACACAATATATATATATATATATATATATATATATATATATATATATATATATATATATATATTATGACACAATCTATTACAC
>CANXYC010702022.1:0-14810 GCA_948193065.1 Aleurites moluccanus
CCTTCTGGTATTATGACTTTGCTCGAACCTGTTGCTGCACACACCTCTTTCCAGGCACTCAATAAAGCCTAACAAGTAAAACAAAATAAAATAACTTTAAATGAAAGTCATTCATGATATATCCTGTCTATTGCTTAAAAAGGAATTATTCGTTCATACCTTACTAATATCAGACGTCCCATCGGCTTTGGCACCATACTTTCTGATATCGAAGACGTTGGACTGAGCTTCAACTGTAAAAGCCAATAATGAAAATAAAGCCACTAGAGAGACATGTATTTTGGAGCCCATATTGTTCGTTGATGTTTTCTCTATCTTTTGTTTGTTCTTGCCTAAGATATGTTTTTAATGTGAATGTCTTTCGCTTCTATCTTTTTTGCATCCTTTATAGGACAAACAACAGGCTACGTTATCGAAAGTTTATAACAAGTTGCTGTAAAATTGCCATGCAACTTAATTGGTCTATTATTAGTATATCTTTTCATATTTTATGCTATAAGTTTCAACTAAATGATGCCTACCGAATTTAAGTTACAGCCGTACGCTTTTTGGCTTACTTCTCTCTCGAAACTCATGTTGGGGTCTAAGTTCTGCATATAATAAGTTATAAATGTATTTTATTTATTCGCATTTCTATCTCTATGGATGCTAGAACGGTCCAAAAGAGTTATATATATATTCTACTGATGCAGACCTATAAGCCATGATGTCTTTGGACTGGTTTGATCCTGCAAAGGGCCAAAGTCAAAGAAATAGGCCCCTGGCACTGTTGGATTTTGGGCTTGACTTTGGCCCATTCCAATGGAAAACGTCGCAACGGTTCTGACTCACTGCCTTTTGGCGGTGACGAATGTTGTTTTTTTGCCAAATTCCTTCATCTAGACCTCCGTTTTGATAATTTTATATATTCTTTCTATTTTTGTAATTTTTATTTTCTTAATTACTTATAGTAGGAATTTCTATTTTAGGAGTCAGTTAATGCTTGGCTCTACTAATGATTAGATTTCCTTAATTTTATATTTTTGTTATTTTTTTCCTTTTCAGGAAAAGTTACCATTTTTATGTCTTATGATTTTTGGAGGCAATTTTCTATATATTTTATGTAAGTCTTGCAATTTGAGGAATATTATGACCTTAAAGCCTAGTTAAGTTATTGTTTGACTAACTATTTACCTTAGTAAACTTACAAAGTTGGAAAATAAAATTTCATTCAGCCTTCTGTCCTTTAGATTTTCATGTATTAAGCCTTTTTGATATTTAGATTTTCATGTCAATAAATTTGTTAATGCTAGTTGTAGTTAAATTACTAAATTAAATAAGTGAATAATTTGTAAAAATTATATGTGATCAAGTTCATAAAAAGGATCAATTTATGGGAAATAGCAAATATGATTTATAGTAAATAAAGACTATGGGAAATAAAGAATATGATTTATGGTATGTTTTAAAAGAAGAAGAATAAATAAATGAATACTACTTAGTAATAATAAAATAATAATAAAAAAACAAAAAGGGTGAAGTTAATTTACAAATTGAATAGCTCATTTTTTAAAATTCATATACAAGTTTATTTGAGTTTATATAATTATTTTTGAAACGTTAAACATTTCGATTTTGAATTAGATACATATGCTTTATGAAGTGAAGATGAGAATTTGAATGTTGGATGGAAATGAAATAATTATAGGCCTACGACAGGGTAGGTTAATTTCCATTTCATTTTTCTTCAAATTTTCTTTTCCTAAATTCTAATTGGTTAATAATTAATATAAATAAACATAATAACAGAAAATTATCACCATCTTCTTCTTCCTCTTCTCGAGGCTGAAAAATTCCATCATAAAATTCTATAAAATTTTGCTTCACCTCACTCACTCAAATCACTCTCTATCTTCATCAATCTCCATACCTCCATCTTCAAAGCTCCTTTTCTTCATCAAATTTGTAGATAGTTAAAAGAAATTCTTTAAAGGGATTTAAGAGGTAAAATCTTTAACTAGCTCTATGATTTGATTGAATGAGTTTTAATGTTAATTTAGAGGTTTACTTAGTGAAAGAGAGTAAGATTAGAAGTAAATCCCTGAAAATTTAGAATTTCTATTGACTTGATAGAATGTTGGGACTGACTTTTCATGCCCTTAAAGTTTTAATTTGAATATTCTTAAAGTATTAAATTTGTACATTTAATGTCTATATTATTTGTCTTTAAGGAAATTTTGTCAAATTCTTCCTATGTTAAGGGATATAGACCACTGAGTAAGGATGACTCATATTAGGGTTTGTGTTGAGAGACCCTATTGAGTTTTATAATTTTGAGGATATTAAATTCTAATTTAGGGAAACTAAAGACATAAAAAATCTTCCCCTCTGTCTTAGCTAAAATTTCATGAAAACAGAACTGAATTTGAATATCCACATAATGAGTTACAAATGAAACAGTAGAGGTTGCTCGCATAGGAATTGCAGGATAGATTGTAGGATGTATGACTGAATTTGAAATTCCACTATAAATTATATAGATTTTAGAAAAATCTGATTTTTTAGGTATATTAGATCCTAAGATGTCTAGTTTAATTAGGAAAAAGAATTAGAGTAATTGGATAAGTATAGAGGGAGATATGACTAAGAGGACCAAGGCTGCCAGTAGGATGAAAGTTGAAATTAACCCTAAGATTTGGAAATTTTAGGAAATTGATAAATTAAAGTTTTAATTTATGTAAGTTCTTATCAAATTGACACTAAATTACATTTAATTTTATGTGTAGCATCTAAAGGGGATAAAAAAGAAGTTCATGATCAACTCTTTTATCTTTGTTGAGTAGAGAAGGAAGACAAATTTTGGATTTTTGCTTATAGAGATAAGTAATATACATACTATTTTGCTTGACATTGCCTTCAAATTAAATTATTGAAATTGCCATGAAATTCCATTGTTGGCCAGAAATACTAATTGCATACCATGATTAATTTCATGCCCTTTTATAATCCCAAATAATTCCTTTTAAATGAATTTGCTTGATTAGCCTAATGCTTCATGTATTGAACCCTTTGAAGTGCTTAAGTTATTTTTGATATCTAATGATTAAGCACTATATTTATGGCATTATTTAAATGATCAAAGTTTTAATGACATTATGCATAGTGGTTTAATGATCCTAGCTAGGAGGGGGTTAAGGTTTTAGCCATGCGGTCTGATCAACCATATGAGTAAATAGCATGCTACCGAATTGTAGCCTTTGCTTAAATGATCAATAATTATTTTGTTATTTTATGATATGATAAGCTATGAATTCTTGATACCAATGTGGAATCGAACCCATATGTTAAATGACTTTAATTTTATGAATATTTAACTAATTAATGATCCCATTATTAATGTACATTTTATGCAATCATTATCCTCCTTGTGAGCAACTTCCTTACCTAACCTTACGAGTAAGATGATATGTGTATTACTCACAGACAATAAATTCTCACCTCTCATGGTTTAATGTTTTCATGTCCGTAGTAGATAGTGGTGGTTCCAGTCCATCTTCTTCATTCGAGCTTGGAACTAGTAGTATCTATGTAACTGCCTTTACTATGAAGAATTTGTATTTTTTTTTTTATTAATCTATAGTTGCTCCATGATTATGATAGTAGTATGAGATATGTATAATTACTATGTTTACGACTCGGTTAATATTAGTATGAGCTATCTGAACCTTAATTGATGCATAATTAATTGATAATGTTATGGTAATTGAAGTATGGAATTATAATATGAAAAATAGAAGTCGAGGATATAAGGTGAAATTTTAGAAGTGTTGGTTTCCTTACAGGTTGTGTAAATTGTAAAAATTAAATAAGTGAATAACTTGGGATGTTATATTTATAAAGGAAAATCTAGCGAATTTTTTTTTATAAAAATTGTGTCAATAATTTTTAAGTAAATAATTTGTAAGTTATGATGATTTCTACTTGAATCGATAGCTTCAAGCTAACTCTTTCCCTAGGATCATCATATTCAGAAGTGGGGATGTGATATTCCCACTTAGAGAAAGAGCAGTCGTCAGGCATATTATCATAATTTTCACTATATTCTTTATGCAGCTCCTCTACTTTTGGCTTCTTAGCAATATGTCCACTCTTTGTCAGTGACTTCATTGAGTAATAAGAATCGCCTTCTTGCCAAATCAACTCCATTTTTGTTAGATTGTTCAAATCAAGCTTGTTATTAACTGCAACCTTCTTCATTATACTATTATTAATATCAAACATGGTCATCATGCACAACAAAATAAATAGGTCATTTTGTTTCGCAATGCCATAGTTGTATCCTCTTCCAAATAGATAGAAGTCATGAACCTATTTAAATATCTTAATTGAGGATCTTTTAGGGAAGTATCTTTAGATTAGTTACAGTTATAATTTTTTTTTACTATAGTCAATTGATTCCAAACCTGCTTATTGTTCCAACCCGTTAACATTCTCTTGTATCCCTTATTGTAAAAACCAAACAATTTATTGATTTGAATCATAGTGATAGAGATTTCTTACCGAGCATCGTAAAGTGGAGCATCTATTTTTCCATTTTAAAAGAAGTTAGAAATTGAAGGGTTAGTGATTCTACAGTGTTTGGTTGTAGTGTACTGATCTTTTCCCATCCCGTAATTTTGAGATAATGAATGCATCTTTCTTGAGTAACAATAGTTGTCAAAGCAATGGAATCTACGTAAACATTAGGGATCAAACCTCATTTACATAGGTTTGATTACTTAAAGCTCATGGAGGTCTCTAATATAGGAGTTTCCCTATACTGAGATTGTTGCCTTGATGATGGATGTGAAGAAATAGTCTTATGGAATTCCATGTTCAAAGATCCTTTTGCCATGGGAGGTATCATGAGTTTTTAGGGTTTTGAAGCTTTAACCTTTGAGCATTTAGGATTAAGAAGGATTTTATGTTTGTAGGGTTTTATAGAACAAAGTTGGTTTATATAAGAGTTGAATTTCAAAAGAAGCAAAGGCAGCCAAGTTTTTTCCAATGTGTGACACCTTTAGCGGTTATGCTAAAGGTATGGGGCTCATTTTGGGAGAGGGCCAGGGGCGTGGCGCTATATTTGATTATCATGGGCGTGGCTAGGTGACATACCAATAAAGTTTCTTTTAAAAGCTTTTATAGGTGTGGAAAGGTTCAACACCTCTGGCATTTTTTGTTTAAGGCCACGCCCTTAGTTTCTTTTTAGAAATGGCTTCATGTTGTGGAAACACTTTACTCCATAAATTCTACAAGTTTTAAAATACTCGCATGTGCACGAATCCTATCGCAGGTAGTGATAAGCTTACCCCGAAGTCTATCTCTTCATAGAGTTGAGGAAATATACCTAGACACTCTATTAATTATGTAACACCCTAAATTTTTCTTTATTTAAGCATAAAAACACTCCATTTAATCATAGGAACATCATATGTGCACAATTAGACAAGTTGTGGAAAATCAATGCCGACAATTAAGCAAGCACCTCGGTGCATCAATTTTTGAACAAGCTTATAATTGCAAATATTTAAATGCATCATTAGAATCATAAGCTGGATGAATATAATAAATACTATTTTTGAATTAAAGTGGGACAAAAAGGTGACTGGTTATAAGTTATAGGGCCAAAACATGAATATTTGAACTATTGAGGAGGAAAACCTAAATACCTAAAGTATAAATAATATATAAGCTGTTGTTATCATGTTTCCCCATCCATTTTCTTCACCTCCTCTCCTCTCACTCTTGGCCTATCCTCTCCTCAAAAAATTTTCTCCAATTTTCTTTAAGAAAAATAAAGGAAATCTAAAGAAATCCTAACCAAATACCTAAATAACCTATCTAACATCAAATTTATCAAAGGAAAACAAGAAAAAGATGAAGAACATCAACCTAGGGTTTTGGCCATACTAAAATAAAAAGGTAAAATGATTAATCCTTTCCATCTATTTTAGTTATATATATGGTTAGATAAGTGAATTGAGTGATAGATAGCAAAGTTGAATGAAAATTGATGGAAAACCCTAAATTTTAGATTATTTCAAAACCCTAATTGCCCATTTTCATTCCATAATTCTTTTTTATGTTAGAATATGTTAGTTTATATCCATTACAAACTAAAATATATGAAAAATTTGGTGTAGAAAAAAAGGAAGATGAAGAAGTGCATTATTGCTTACTTTGAGCAATTTGTAGGCCTATTGCAATTTTGATCGAACTGACTGTTATGATGAGTCATATATATATTGTTATGCATGTCTAAAAACTTATTTGGAATTAAGAAAAACATTTGCACCTATTCTTTAAATGGTCTAAACTTATGTGGCATTTTCCTTTTGAAATTTTGAAAACTTTTGAGCTTAATTTGAGTTCTTTTCCTTGGTTGATTATTGGATTTGAAATGCCCCGTAAATTGAGTACTTTTTTTACTTGTAATGTGAATGCAAGTTTTATTGAACTTTCCCTAAAACACTACCAATTTAGTGTTAAAGTGACACACACAAAGTATTTGATCAAATGTCTTTTACATTTTCATCACACCTACCAGTTGCTATTAGTTTCGCCAGCGCGAGTGAGTAGCAACCGCGCCAGCACAAATGTACCTTTTTGGCACATTTTGTACTTGAATAAACTTTGAGTTTAGAGGAATTTGGACTATGATTTAATGATCCTATCCTTTGTTTACTGACCTATATTGGCAGGAAGTGGATATTGGAAATCTATTGAGTTCATTACTAATGTGATTGCACCTTATTGATCTTATTGGCCATTTGGCATCTTATTTGAGTTTTTTCTACATATTTATTTGTTGATATGATAGAGCTACCTATTTGATGGGGTAGTGAGGGGAAATCCATCAACATCATGCACAATGACTACTTTAACCTTTGCTAGGAAGGGGTAATATCCTAGCTATAAGGCTTGATCCACCTTATGCTTTATTGATGAGATTGCAAAGCTACATGTTTCCGAGACCCTTTATATTATTATTACTTGTTATGAGTTTTCATTGATTTATTGATCTTATTTGATCTTTCCATTGAGACTGGTTGATGAATATTCTATTATTAATTGTCTTTTCTTTCTACTTACCTATGAATTGGGAATTTGGTGTGCAATCTATCGTGTTAACCATTTGATCCTTTATTGTTTATCCATTGAGCTACTTGTTGACCATTTATTGGTTATTTATTACCTACCTAGCCTGAATTTATGCTAATATATATTTTTCTCACTGAGTATTTTTAATGCTCACCCATTTGGTGGTTTAATATTTTTTAGGTCAGTAGTATGGTGGTTCCCAGACTTTCTTCTTAAGTTGGGACCATACTGTAATGTAAATATCAGAGTTTGAATTTTTCTTTGTAATCTTAGTAGCTCCATGATAGTGTAATTAAATGAGTTAGTGATGTATAGAATGTTTTGTAAATAATAGATATAAACGTTATCCAGAATGTATGATATGATATTGTCAAAAGATGATGACATATGAATGAGATAAGATGTTAAGTATATAATTATTATAGCAGGGAATGATTGTATGTATAGAATTGTTATAGAAAGGCTCTACAGGTGTCGGTAGCCTTAAGCGATTCCCACATCCTAAGACCATTATGCCCCAAAATTAGGATGTAACAAATTAATTAATGTCAACAAACTCCTAAAATAAATAAATCCTAAACACTCTAACATTGTTGATTGGTTGCTTGCATAAAAAGTAAATTGAGTTTTAAAATTAAAGAAAGTGGTTTAAGAGACAATGGAGACGGGTTCTATGGAATATTATTTCCCCATATATCTTGCAAGAAATTAATATATATCAACCAAAGAATTAAATATATTACATTAAAGGTCAACATTCCTATGAATTACAACCCTAAATTGCTAGTTTCAAACTTGATAATAATCCAAACCTTAGGTCTTACGAATTTGTATTTGTATACAAATATTTGTCACAACCTATATTTGGAATCAAGAGCAAACTAATAATATATATTAAATGACAATCAAGTTCTAGCATTAATCTTCATCTTTCAATCTTTCAATTAATACAAGCATAAAAGTGGTAGTTAAGCACATAATTGGGATTTAAGAACAAATTAATCAATCTATGTGAATTCTAGGTTTCAAAATATTAATCCTAAACATGAATCACCTAAATGGTTCCATTTACACACCCTAGAATGAGAGAGTTTAGTCCATAATGGTAAAGAAAACAGTACACATATTCAAATTGTTCATTATATTTATTTTAGCAATGGTCATGTAAAAATAAATACATAAAACAATGAAATAGATTAAAGGAAAATAATTCTTATTGGTTTGAAGACTCCTCTAAAGTGTTGTTTGATGTCTCAGCACTTTCACTTTTATTTCAAGCTGATTAAAAAATATAAACTATGAAAGAACAATGGAAATTGAAACGAAACAAAGAAACAAAAATGATATCCTAATTGAAAAAGAAAAGAAATAGTGTTTATGTCTTGAGAACCTTGAGACGACTAGGGTTTGAAACCCTATCATTCCATCCTTGAATCTGCTTATTTGTTGTCTTTTTACAGAGTTCTTAGTTCTTTAGTTCTTTTAATCACTCATTAGATCAAGCTTTCCTTATCTTCCCTTTTGACTATCTTGAATCTTTCCATGTCTTAAATTTCAATGTATCTTAAACTGCACCTTTGAATTCATTTGAATTCTATTATCTTAATTGTACCAGAGGTACATTATCTTGATGAAAAGATAACTGCTTTGAATATTGATTGAGAAGCTATATACAAGCTAAGAAGATGGCTATAGGCATGGGTTGTTTGCAGGAGTTCTATCGCCATGGAATATCTCTAAGGCCTTGGAGCTTATGCCCCATGACCATAGAGAATTTCCAAGGCCTTAGTACTTATGCCTATGGCTATGGAGAATTTTCGAGGCCTTAGGGCTCATGCCCCACGACCATGAAAGATTTACATGGCTTTGGAGATTATGCCCCACAACCATATAATATTTCCATGGCTTTGGAGCTTATCCCCATGACCATGGAAGATCTTTATATCCTTGGAGTTTATGTGTAATAACCCTAACCGAAATTTAAAACGAATTAAGCGTAGTTACGAGAAACGAACATCGGTAGGTAATTTTTCATAAATTCTAAGAAATGTATTATTTATAATTGGTTATGGATAACTTAAATTGGATAGTATGGAAGCTTGGAAAAAAATAATTGGGAGATTAAATGGGATTAGAAATAGTACTAATTAATTTAATCAATTAAAAGACTTAAAAGGAAAACTTAGAAAACCTAGGTTTGAACACCCTTCAGTATTTGATTTTTAATAAATTCTAAAACAATCTTTTGTCCAATTTTTCTTCACATACTTAATATTTGATGAATAATGGATGAGTTAAAAATAGAATTGAGTGAAATTGATAAAATTTAAATGCTTAAATAGAGAAGAAAAAGAGATAGAAGAATAAAAAGAATAAAATGGCAATTTTGTAAATTTTGAGAAAATGGTCAAAATTTGACAAATAATTAAAATACTTAAAAATAAATAATGATAAAATGGGATAGATGTATGGCCAAGTGGAGGGATATCTACCAAATTAATTTATTTTATTTCATCCAAAATAATAAAGACACAATCAAGGGTAGATTATTTTTTTTTTAATTTTTGTTCAAATTTTCTTTTCTTAAATTCTAATTGGTTATTAATTTTTATAAATAAATAATTAGATACAATTATCACCATCTTCTTCTTCCTCTTCCCTTGTCTCAAAATCCCACCATAACATTCTCCAAAATTTTGTTTCACCATACACAACTCAAATCACTCTCCAACTTCATCCAATCTTCACATCATCACCTTCAAAGCTCTCTTCTTCATCAAAATTGGTAGATAGTTGAGGAAATTTTTCAAAGGGATTCAAGAGGAAAAATCTTTAACTAGTTCTATAATGTGATTTAATGAGTTTTAATGTTAATTTGGAGATTTAATTAGTGAAAGAAAGTAGGATTAGAAGTAAATCTTTAGAAATTCAGAATTTCATGTGACTTGACAGAATATTAGGAATGAGTTTTTATACCCTTAAATTTGGAATTTGAAGATTCTTAAAATATTAAAATTATAGCTTTACATGTCTAGATTAATTGTCTTTAAGGAAGTTTTATCAAATTCTTATTGTGTTGAGAGATATAGACCACTGAGTATGGCTGACTCGGATTAAGGTTTGTGCTGAGAGACCCTACTGAGTTTTACAATTTTGAGGATATTAAGTTCTGATTCAGGGGAAACTCAAAACATAAAAAAAAAATTATAGTGTCTTAGATAAACTTATGTGAAAACACAACTGCATTTTAAATTCTACATAATGAGTTACAAGTGAAAGAGTAGAGGTTGCTCGCATAGGAATTACAGGGTAGATTGCAGGATACAAACTGAATTTGAAATTTCACTATAAATTGTATAAAGTATAAAAAAAAATATGAATTTTGGATATATTAGATCTTGAGATGTATAGTTTAATTAGGAAAAATAATTAAAGAAATTAGATAAGTATATAGGGAGATATGATTGAGAGAACCAAGGTTGTTAGTAGGATGAAAGTTGAAATTAACCCTAAGAATTGAGAGTTTTAGGGAAATTGATTAATTAGAGTTTTAATTAATGTACGTTCTTATCAAATTGACACTAAGTTATATTTAATTGTATGTGTAACATATAAAGGGGATGACAAAGAGGTTCATGATCACTGCTTTTGTGTTTGTTGAGTGGAGAAGGAAGATGAAATTTGGATTTTTGCTTTTAGAGGTAAGTAATATACATACTATTTTACTTGGAATTGCCTAAAAAATCTAATTGTTGAAATTGCCATAAAATTCTATTGTTGATCGAAAGCCCTAATTGAATAATCTATGATTATTTCTATACTTTCTATGAATCCAAATGAACCCCTTTTAATTGAATTTGCATGATTAGCCAAATATCTTGTAAATTGACACCTTGAAAATGCTTAAGTAATTCTTTGATACCTAATGATTAAGCACTATATGTATAGCATTAATGAAATGACAGAAGTTTTAATGACATTATGTAAAACGGTTTAATGATCCTAGCTAGGAGGGAGTTAAGGTCCTAGCCATGCGGTCTGATCAACCGTATGAGTAAATAGCATCCTACGGGATTGTAGCCTTTGCTTAAATGATCAATAATGATTCTATCATTTTATGATGATATGATATGTTTTGTATCTTAATGCCAATGTGAAAGCAAACCTACATATTAAATGGCCTCAATTTTATGAATCTTTTATTTGATTAATGATCCCATTATTACTAAATTATGCTATCATTATCTTCCTTGTGATAGATTCCTCACCTAGTCTCACAAATAAGATAATATGTGTATTACTCACTGAGATTAAATTCTCACCTCTCATGGTTCAATGTTTCAGGTCCGTAGTAGATAGTGGTAGTTCCAACCCATTTCCTCCTTCTAAGCTTGGAACCAGCAATATCTATGTAACTGCCTCTACTTTGAATATATTGTATTTTAGTTAATCTATAGTTGCTCCATGATTATGATAGTATTATAAAACATGTATAAGTGTTATGTTATGACCCGATGAATATTAGAAATAAATATTTGCACTTTAATTAATTAATTCATAATTTATTGATAATGTTTTATTAATTGAAGTACAAAAATATGATATGAAAATGGAGTCGAGGATATAAGGTGGACTTTTAGAAGTGTTGGTTTCCTTGCAGGTTGTGTAAATTATAAAAATTAAATAAGTCGATAACTTGGGATGTTATATTTACAAAGGAAACTATGGCGAAATTTTCTTAAAAATTTTCATAAATAATTTTTAAGTTGTTAAGTTATGAATTAAGAAGGTTTCTACGGGAATCGGTATCCTTAAGCTAACCCTTTCCCTAGTATCATCATATCCTGAAGTGGGGATATGACAAAGTTGGTATCAAAGCATAAGTAATTAAATAAAATAACTATTATTAAAAATAAGTCAATCATGGAGCATAGGATTCTTCCTTATCACCATTTGATGTTATTCGTTATATATGCTATTCTGCGTTCTGTAAATTAATGATCTTATGGTTTCTGTTTTTAGTGAATATATCACCTAGACATCATGGAGCAAAATTCATACCTGTTAGGCGAGGATGGCCTCGCCAAGTTAGACAAGAGGAGGCAGTGGCCTCGAATATTGTTCCTGATAGGGAGGAGGTTGTTGAACCACCGCAGGCTAAAAGAAGAGCAAATGAAGAGAGGTTGGTAGAACATGTGGAATTTCTTATTAGAGAAAATCAAGAATTGAGGAGGGAAATGAAAGAATTGAGAAAAGCCAGGTATGAGCCACCTCCAGTAGTGATTCCACCACCAGCACCTGCTCCTCCACCTGTTCATGTTCGGCCACCAGTTCCTTAGGGCGGTTTGGTTCCTCAACAGGCAGCTAGAAGAGTGATTGATGATGGGGGAGTTAAAGTGTTTACTTTTCTCAAGATGGGTCTGCCAAAATTCAGAGGGGAGCATGGTGATGAACCTAGTGAATTTTTGGAAGAAGTTGATAAGGTTATTAGAATATTGCCCTATTCTGATGTTAAGGCCATTGAATTGATGGGTTTATTAATAAAGAAAAATGCTTAGTCATGGTTTGAGCAGCATGTTAAAAAACCATTATATAGTGATAATCTGCCTACCTGGGAACAATTTAAGCAGATGATGTTGGATGAATTCTTAACTGAGGGAGAGAAAGAGAAAAGATTGATGCAGTTCGATCAGTTAAAGCAAGGAAGTATGAGTGTTGCAGAATATACTAAAGAATTCCTCAGATTGGCTAAATTTGCAAAGAGTGTTATTCCAAATGAAGTTGCAAAGATTATGAGATTCTGAAGAGGATTACATGCACATCTGCATAACATTTTGTTAGGTACAAAATATACCTACTTCACCAAGTTCATAGATAAGGCAGTTCAGATGAAAGAAAAATATAAAGAAGAATGAGTTGAAAGGGAGCAAAAGAGGATGGGTACCTTTGGAGGAAACATAAATAAAAGGGGTAGTAGCAGTTATCAGTCCAAACCCTCTAATATAGGTACTAGGCTAATTCATATACCAGTTGAGAGTAATAGTCAAAGTCAGAGTAGGTTTATGGATGCTTCATCAGCCCCTCGAATGTATTTTGGTACCTTCATATCAGAGAGGGCCAATCAGACTTTTCCTTTTTGCTCTCAATGTGACAAGCAACACCCAGGTCCTTACAGATTTATTACTGGAGCCTGTTTGAGATGTAGACAGCAGGGTCATTACATCAGAGATTGTCCACATACTTGGGGGCAGCAGGCAGTACCCACAACATCTCAGCCTACATTCCAACAGAGTCAGAATAACAATAGAGGCTCTAGAGGCAGAGGCCAGAGTTTGGCTCAAGGTGCACATCAGTCTGTAGCTGGTAGAGGTTGGGGTAGATGTAACACCAAGCCTAATAGAGCTTAGTATGGTTTAGGACTTTTGGGAATTTTCGTAGAAATAGTTGGAATTTAATTGATGTGTATTTATGTGTGCTTGATTTGTAATTAATTAAATTGAGAAATTAATTGTTGTGGATGAAAATAAAATAAATATAATAATAGAGAAATTAAATAAAATAGCGAATTAGGGTTTCTTAAATAATAGGACTTAATAATAATAATACTTTTGGTAGGAGGGATTTATTTGGGATTTTTAGGATGTGTTTGAAGTAAAGATAGGAAGAGGAGGGAGTTAGTTATATTTTTCAGCATCATGCTCCAATGGAATTAAGTATTGGTACATTCTCCATCTAAAGGCTGCATGTATAGAGCTTATGTGAGCTTAGTGAGATTGCTTGCACTAGATTAAATATCAAATCTCCACTAACTAATTGAATATTCAAAAATCAATTCAGCTTTTCATTTCTTCTCCACCAAATAGTAAACTATAGCCAAGAAAACAGAAAAATTTCTTCTTCTCCCTTGTGCATTTCAGCCATTGGAGAGTTCTTTAGGCTGTTGAAGAAGTTGTTTGAGCTTTGAGCAGAATTATCCCTTCATCTCTTCCATTTCTTCCTTTTAGTTTCAACTTCAAGCTTGGTGAAGCTTTTATAGTGCTAGGAATCGGTCAATCTTGAAGAAGTAGGTAAGTTTGTTTAAAAATTCTGTTAGTTAGTAATTGAATTGCCTTTGGATGATGCTTGGGATATTGGAGTGGTTGATTTTGAATTATGCTTAGGGAAATGACTTGGTGGCCGAACCATTTATGCATTGTGAGGAAAATTTGATTTCTTTATATCAAATGAGAATTAATGTTATATATAATGTTAATTGGACTGAATGTATAGTAATTAAATGTGGAATTTAATTTTGGTTGTGCAATTCATCTTGGACCGATTACACTTAAGGAAATTTGGGGAAAATTTATGTTGTGAATTAATTGGGAAATTGAAGATTTAAATGATGTTAAAAAGATGTAGTTAAGGTTAATTGGATGGTAAATATTGGATTTAAACTTCAATTTGGGATTGAGCCATGAAACCGAATTAGGGATAGAGTTTTAATGAATGTTTGGTTCAATAAATTCTACAATGGAGTATCTAAACCTATAATTAACATAGTGAATTGAAGTTTGAGTGCTTGAAGGGGGTGAATGGATCATTAGGGATGAAAGCCCCCTTTTGGCCGAATGCCAAATTGGGGAAAAGGGGGGAAATTATTAGTTTTAATAGAATTGGATAGTTGAAGATGAAATTGGGGACTTGAATTA
>CANXYC010702026.1:0-17560 GCA_948193065.1 Aleurites moluccanus
ATTTAAACAAATATATAAAAAATAAGTAAATAAATTACTTTTAAAAATTAATTATTTAATTAAATACAAATTAATTTATATTAATTTTAAATTAAAATATACAATAAATCAATAAATAAAATTACACATAAAATTATTCACATATATTTTTAAATATTCTAATTTAAATTATTAAATGAAAAGTAAGAAAATATAAAAAAAAAAGAAAAGTTGACGATATTTTGATTAAATATATAAAAATAATTTCAAATTTTATAAAAATAAGAAAATAAATTAAATAATTAAAAAATAATTTTATTTATTTTAATTTTAGAAAAGTAAATAGTTAATTAAAATTAATTATTTTAATTTAATAAAAAATAATTTTAAATTAAAAATGATATTTATTTTAATATTAATTAAATAAAATAATTAATTTTTATTTAATTATTAATTTATTTTATTTTTTATATAATTAATTTAAAAAAATATTTTTTTTATAAATAAATAAAATTTCAAGAATTAAATTATAATTTACTACTTTTAAATTATTATGGGATCAAAAATAAAAATCAACGATTAAATAATAAGGTCAAAGCCACATCTTAACTCAAAAATAAATAAATAAATAAGAGTTGGTAAATCTTTGTAATGTTAGCATGGCTCATCGCATACCATTAAAAAAAGAATCTTATAATTTAATATTCGATTTATAAATTATTTGCACAGTCTACCACATTACCCTCCACGAATCCTCATATTACCAGTTACGACCTAATTTCCTCTAAACTATGAGGACCAATATCGTAAATAAATGCTAAAGTAAGGGCATATTAAAATCCGTACAAGTTATCATTGTTTTCTATGTGACAATCAAAGCCAACAGAGCCTCTTCTTTAAATCTGCTACTTTAAAACGAGTTGTACACAATTATTTTTTATATGATTTATTTTAGTTATTTAAAAAATTTTAAATTTTTTTAAAAAAATTATATTTTAATAATGTTTAATATAATAAATTTATTAATAAATTTTTTATGTTAAATAAAAATTATTTAGACCGGAGTTGCTGTGTATTTTTACATAATAATTTCTCATGCGACTCATTTTAATAACTTAAAAATTTTAAAAAAATTATATTTTAATAATATTTGATGCAATAAATTATATTTTTCATACTAAATAAAAATCATTTGAATTATTAAAAATATATTAAAAATGTGTTAAATTTGCACAGTTAAATATAATATATAAAATTTCTAATATATTTTTAATAATTCAAATAATATTTATTTAATATGAAAAATATATTAATAAATTTATTATATCAAATATTATTAAAATATAATTTTTAATTTTTTTTTAAATTTTTTAATTAATTAAAATGAGCTACATGAATCCCCTCAACCCCTTTAAAATAAAGACTTTCGGAAACGCCGAGTAATTCAAATTTCAAGGAGACTCTTTGAATCCGCAATAAAGCTTGATCATGGCGGTGATGCGAGGCAATTGGTTCAAGGTTCGTTCTCTCTGATCGATCTATTTCATAAATGAAATTTTGGGAATTCAATTCTTCTGCAAATAGATCCAATTGTTTTGCTTTGTTTTGTTTTTTTTTTTTTTTTAATTTTAGCTTGATCAGAAGGGGACTGGTCCTGGAGCCAGAAGCTCACATGCCATAACCCTCGTAGGACAAAAAGCCTATGCTTTTGGTGGTGAATTTGCGCCACGTGTCCCTGTTGATAACAAACTTCACGTTTTCGATCTCGAGACTCAAACATGGTCTGTCCCTCAGGTCACCGGAGACATTCCTCCGCCGCGTGTAGGAGTCACAATGGCTGCTATTGGTAAAACTATCTATGTGTTTGGTGGCAGAGACGGTGAACATAAGGAATTGAATGAGTTTTACTCTTATGACACCGATACTAATAAGTGGACTCTACTCTCTAGTGGCGATACTGGGCCTGCTCCCCGGAGTTATCACTCTACCACCGCCGATGATCGACACGTGTACATTTTCGGTGGTTGTGGTGTCGGCGGCCGGCTAAATGATCTATGGGCCTATGATGTAGTGGAGCAAAAGTGGGTTGCGTATCCAAAACCAGGGGAAAATTGTAAGGGCCGAGGTGGGCCTGGTCTGACTGTGGCCCATGGAAAAATATGGGTTGTTTACGGGTTTGCGGGTATGGAGGTGGATGATGTGCATTGTTTTAACCCGGCCCATGGGAAGTGGGACCAAGTGGAGATAAGTGGCGAAAAACCAACGGCTAGAAGTGTATTTTCAACGGTTGGGATTGGAAAATATATAATCATATATGGTGGGGAAGTGGACCCTAGTGATTTGGGGCATATGGGTGCTGGAAAGTTCACTAGTGAGGCTTGGGCTCTGGATACAGAGGCTTTAGAATGGAAAAGAATTGATGATGGGATGGGCTCAGAAAATCATCCCGGACCACGAGGATGGTGTGCTTTCACTTCGGGCGAGTTGAAGGGGAAACATGGGGTTTTGGTGTATGGTGGTAACTCTCCGAGTAATGACAGGCTTGATGATATTTTCTTTATGAATCCTTGCTTGGTATGATTATATTGTTATTGTGATTATTATTATGTGTGAAGTTGGTTAAGCGTAAGAATTTAGTGTAAGGGTGTGAAATGTGTCGAGTGAATAAATTATTATGGAACTACTAGTAGATGATGTTCCCTTGCCCTTTTATTTGAATGGTGTTTACATGAATGAGCAATCTTTTCTCTTGATAAACCATAGTAGTTATGGAGCTTGATAACAACAATAACTAATTAAATATTCAAAAGTTTCATTAAAAAAAAATCAATAATAATACAATTGGATCATGATCTTATCGTAATAATATTTTTATAAAAATTATTGAAAATAAAAATAATAATTAAAAAATATATAACGTTAAAACAATTAAGAAAAAAAAAAGATTAAAGTAATAAATAAATTAAAATATTAAAATAATTTTTTTTAATAATTATATATTTAATAATTAAAATATTTATTATGAAATAGATAAAATAATTTTTACAGCTAAATAATAAAATATATAACGGATAATGTTTGATATTGTGAACCGATTAATTAGACTATAAAATATTTTATTGAACTAATATGATAAGTTAACCAATCATAATTATCAAATATATTTAATTTTAGGTGATTGATACATCGTTATTTAATATTCTCTATGTTACATAGCTTAATAAAAGTATCAATTCACACTATTATGTCTTAGAAAAAGAATGAAATTACCAATTATTTCAGGGTTGTGATGTCTTAAATTTGTGCTTCTAACCAAAATTAAATTTATTGAAAAAATATAACATAAAATAGGAATTTTTATGATTTGATTTAGTCGATTTAGAGCATATATTTTTAACTAAATCAATAAAATTGATTTTAAAGTATTTAACATATATTTTTAACTAAATCAATAAAATTAATTTTTAAATATTTAAACTCTTAATCAAACTAAATAATAATTAAAAATATCTAAATTAAAACTATTTGGATTCGGTTAGAATAATCGATCTGATTAGTTTGACAAAAATAATAAATAAATAAAGTAAAAAAATTGAAGAGATCATAACATTTAATAAAAATCATATTAACAATCAATCTTATTAATACTATAAAAAAAAAGTTATGTATTTGAAATTTTATAGTATTATATTAATAAAATTAAAATAAAATTTCCTAAAATAAAAATCAGTATTGATAAAAATAATAACATAAAAATTCTCCAAAATATAAAAATTCAGGCTAAAAATTGTAACTTGTGAAAAATAAAAATGAAATTTGAAAAGTCATTGGTAAATTGACAGTCAATTTAATTAAACTAAAAAATTATTAATTATAATATTAAAAAAAAAGCTCTCCGATATCTCTCCAACTATCCAATTAAAGCTATTTAAGAAAATATTTTAAAGAATATTAAACTTTACATCTAAAAAATATATAGTATTATTATATTATTAGTTCGATTCAATTTAAAATGATTTTTATTTTTTTAAATCATAATCAAACCAAAAATTTGATTTATAAAAATTTTAAAATTATAATCAATCATAAAATAATTTGAATCATAATTTTTAATTTAAATTAAATTAAATTAATTTAATTTGATCAGTTTGATTAATTTTTATATAACCTCAATATAAAGTATATAATGAAAATATTATTAGGGATAATTATATTATTGATATTTAAATTTTATTATTTTTCTATTTCAGTATTTATTTTATTTATCAATCAAGTGTATCAACAAACAATTTTTTTAATGAAATTCATTTTGCTGAAATTTATCCTAGGAAAATTAAAATAGATTATTTTTACTCAATAAATGACACTATAATATTTGGTACATTTATCTCATTTTCCTTCTTTTTTTTTTTTTCATTTTTATTGTCTTTTATCTCTTATTTTTTTTTAAAAAAAAATCAATATTTTTCTATAATTTAATTTATTTTTTACGAAATCATAACAAAAATAAAGAGAATATAATAAAGTATTAATTATTTTTAAAAATTATAAATGAGTACTCAATTGACAAAAAGGTTTAAAATATTTATATAATATTATTTTTAAAAAGTTAAAAAATTATTCAGAAACTAAAATAGTAAATTTTAAAAAATTCATATATCATGTTCTGACTTATCAATTCTACATCTAATTTATTACAGTATTTAATAAATATTAAAACAGATTGTCCTAACATGCAAATAGATAATCCAGCCATGTCTGAAACAGATAGAGTTTTTATTATATTCAGGCAGTTATCAATTTATCATACTCAGCTAACATTATCATTATCAATGGAGTTTTCGTTTTGACTCTTAATGCCATTTCCCTAAAAAATTAGCAACCTATCTCGATTTTGCCTCTCTCTGTACTGTAAGTCCTCACTCTTACCCCTTTTTTTTTCCCAATCTCTCGATTTCTTCCTTTTTTCTTTTTTGCAATCATTTTGAAGCCAGAGCTTTGGTTTTTAAGAGCATTAGAAACTTTAATTTCTAATTAGCCAAAAAATCTTTTTGTATTTTGTATTTGTTATTTATTTCCTTATAATCAATTTCATATAATTTAATTGCACCCTTTTTGCGATTGATTCAATTTTTATCAGGGCTGAATTGGATGGTTTAGTTTAGTTTACTGGTTTATGATCTTAATTATCATTACAATTTTGTTTTGGGTCCATTAATTTTTTTGACATTTTAAAAGGCTACATCTTTCCATGGAAAATAGGACCAGTCAAGATGTAAAAGAACCATTCAAAATCTTGACTCTAAGCCTCTCACTTGCGAGGAATTTCCAGTGGGTTTACTAAGAAAAAGGAAAAAAAAAAAAAAAGCTCTATAAATCCAAAGAATTTTGCAATTACTTAACCAAAGTAGTAGTTTTTTTAAGAACATTTTTACATTAATTGGTTTCATATGCAGAAGTTTAGAAACATCAAATTGCGTCATCTTGCTGGCAATAGCAATAGACCATCATATTCTTCTTTATTAATTCAGCATCCAAGGAGGACATGTCTTCATTCTCTATCTTCTTCACGGCTTGGGTTTTCAACTGGTATGCCTTTTGCCTGGTCCTATTTTTGTTGAGTTTTGAGGATTTTTGATTGTTATGTGTTTGATCATTTAGTTGATATGGTATTTTTAGGTATTTTGATCTGTCTAATAGTTGACTTTTTTGGACATTAGGGGGCTGTTTGATTTTGTTATTCTGAATTGAACACATAATCAGACTGTCAATTGAAAGAAACATATATATTTTTTTTTAAAGTAAATTCTCATATTTTGAGTGGAAAATAAAGATAAGAACTTTTCTTTTTCTTTTTTGTCAATGTACTTTCTTTATTGTCAATGTACTTTCTGTCTCTCATGTAATGTTAAAGAGCCATAGTTGTCAATTTCATACTATATGGGCTCATATATGTACCAATTTCAAGCAAAACCTCCTAGTTTATGTTGCATTCATTATTGGCCTTTATCAGAATGATTTTAGGGAAATTGGCATTGTGTTGATCAGATTGAAATTATTGCAAAAGAATTGAATGGGAAATATGCATTTGTTGCTATGTATATAAATGTGTGTGTATATTTATGTATGTTAAAATGTAATACATGGGAACTCTCAAAATTGTTATCCCTTGAATGTTTAAGATCAGAAAACCTAGGACTTGTTTGGTACACATTGGAATCGGAATCCAAGTGGAATAGGATTCCGAAACCTTAAACATCCATTTTCAGTGTAATATATATCATATCAATAGAAATTGGAGTTATTCAATGTAAAAAAGATAGTACAAAAATTTAGATTATTTATGTATCAAAGCAAAAAAATGAAATCCTATTTCAAGAATTAGATTCTATTCCCAATCCTAGGGTGTACAAAACATGCTCATAATCCAAATCTCCTTTCACTCTTCTACTCTTTTGTTCTACTTGCAACTTTAAAAAGCTAATGGAAATGGATTGATGGGCTAAATGCAGGCACACTTCTTCTGGCCTTCCTCTTGCTCTACATGATGAGGAGTGAGATCCTTTTGCTTTTCTTAGAACACATCATAAACTTATAACTACTATGTTACTTTTTTCAACTATTGAATGTTTTGGTTATTTGATAACTTGAATTAATTAGCTCTTGTATTTTTTAGGGTGGATAACAGCTTTACAGAAAATAATATATTTAGTTAATTCTTATTTAAAATAACTTGTCTTTTATTCTTAAGTCTATGTAGAGAAACTGAGATTGAGTTTTAGCTCGAACATTTCATTGAATATATTAAAAAAAAACTCTACTGATCTCATGGTATTGAGATACGCTTATACCAAATCATTCCATTCTAGTTGACAAAATAACACATCCACCAATATGTTATTGACCACCTTGCTTTTGATTTTTCTCAATAAACGAAGTCTGTGTTACACCTCTGGATCAAATATTTATGGTGTGGAGCAAATAATACTTGCTTTGGGGCTGTAAAATCAAGTTTACATCTTGACAGGTTTTGATAGGAATGTTTAAATACCAAAAAGGGGTTTTTTCCCATGCTTGTAATTTCAGACATAGTTAATTTGCTTTGGCGCTCATAAAGGTTTTTCGCTTCTATTATCTTGTTCCTTTAGGTTGCTTTACCAGTAGTTCAATCTTGGTCAAGAATTTGTCAGCTTCAACATCATCGACTGATAAGGTGCAGATGGATTCTAAAAATAGAGTAGTTGAGCAGATTGGATTGCTCAACGCAGTAGAGGATTTGTATGGAGGAGTTATTGTAGATATGAAAGAGCCTATGGACCCCAAAGTTTTTGCTCCTTTACTTAGAGCTTCCATATCAAAATGGAGGCAACAGGTACTTCTTGTATTATCTTTGTTCCCAACCCATCTTAATTATGCTGGAAAGCTTTGTAGCTTTGTGTCTGATTTGATATTTTCCATAAATTCCTAGGGGAAGAAGGGTGTTTGGATCAAATTACCTATTGAACTTGCAAGTCTTGTTGAACCTGTGGTTCAGGTAAAGGCATCTTACTAATATATACTATCACCGTATCACCCCTAACAAACTAGTGTTGATATTTCAGAAAGTATTAGTCTCTCAATAATTTGTATTAAGAGCTATCCCTGTATATGTATTAGCACATGGGATACATTTACAAGAGATATATTCTATAGTAAAGTACATAACAGTAAATATATATTACATTCACAATGCTAATATCACGTGTGATATAGAATTTCTGGCTAAAATGAAAAGGAAAAAGAAATATGTAAAACAAGTATTTGGAAAGGACTAATATCGGTTCATCACTTTCTTATCTTTCTTTTCTAATATTGTTCTGCTAATTATAATTATGCAGGAAGGATTCAGGTATCACCATGCTGAATCAAACTACCTGATGCTGGTATATTGGATACCTAATACTCCTGATACTCTTCCAGAAAATGCTTCTCATCGAGTGGGAATTGGGGCTTTTGTGTTGAATAGAAATAGAGAGGTAGCCAATGGTTACCATCATTAAGTCTACTCTCTTTTAAAATATTGTGTGAAGTGTAGCATGAAGCAAGAGAATGAGAGCTGTTGTCTTTGACTTGACTTACCAGATGTATATACATTTCATGTTTTTTGCAATTATAGAATGAAGTCTTTTTTTTTTTCCAAACAGCAGCTGAATTAGGTAATAAACACCTAATTTTTCTGCACTGTTTGCTATTATTATGCTGTGATGAGAGCCGAAACTACCACTACTATTTAGTAGCTCTTTAACTTTTAGTTTTGAAGTTGAATTCCTTTATTTATTAGGTGCTTGTGGTCAAGGAGAAGAGTGGGGGATTTAAAGGTACAGGTGTATGGAAATTACCCACCGGTGTAGTTAACGAGGTAAATGCTCTGCATATAATGCATGTAGTTTTGTCTTTTACAGCCTTTTTTTTTTATCACTGTTTCAAATGTTCCATCTACAGGGCGAGGATATTTGTACAGCTGCAATCAGAGAAGTTAAAGAAGAGACAGGTGTGAGTACAAATGCACAGTTCATATACTAAAATGAAAACGAGATGGTTAATATGCTAATGCACAGTTCATATACTGAAATGAAAACGAGATGGTTAATACGCTAATGGTATATTCTTACATGCCGAGCAATATTAATATCTATGGCTTTATGTTGTATCAGATTGAGACAGAGTTTATGGAAGTTTTAGCATTCAGGCAAGAACTTTTCCTTTTCTCGCACTTGAAAAAAGTTTTTGTGTTAACTAGTATTTCATGCATCTGTAAAAATTGTATGTATATTCATGTTATGGGAATACATATAATAGTATTTTAAGAATTGATTGCATCATTTTTCAGATGAAGCATTAGGTCATCATTTTCTTGTTTTTCAACTTTATTTATTCTCCCTGCCCCCTTAAAAATTATGATCTATTCCTAATCACTTCTTTTATTGTTTGTAAACAGGCAAAGCCACCAATCATTCTTTGGCAAATCAGATTTGTTTTTCATTTGCATGCTACGACCACACTCCTTCGACATTAAAAAGCAAGATTCAGAGATTGAGGCAGCTCAGGTTTTCTCCTGTTCCTTTTTGCAGATACATAATGTACAAACCATAATCCTGTCTTACATACTTGGGCGATAAAATAAAATGATAATCTACAATACTGTCTTATTAATGATAATCTGTGCAATGCCTGTTGTACGTACTTGCTTAGTTCGATATCTCAGCATACCTGGCTTAGCTTAGTGTCCTTGGTATGCCAAGCTTTCCACTTTCCAGCCATAATTCAAACTTAACTTTTCCTTTTTTGGAGATGTTTCCATGATTCGAATCCTTAACATTTTTGGTCACAAAGGATCAAATTTAATGTTTATTTATTCTGACATTATTTCAGTGTTTTGCATATCTACAGGTAAAAGAAATGAATTAAAAGATCAGTGGACTTGTTTAGTATATAAGTGTATTGTTTGTTTAGTTGTTTATATATTTCTTGCCTTCTGTTTCTATTGCTTTTAAAGATTAGTGTTTGTTGAATGGGAGGAGAAAACAGTGAATTGATAATATATCAAATTATCAGTAAATAATAGTCTTTTAAAAGATGTGCCTTTTCATTCTAAAAAAAAAAAATTGAATTTTTATTATTGTAATTTTGAAAAGCCACGTGTTTGTAATGTAAAGAGCCATGTGTCAATAAATTAATGAAAGTCTCTCAAGTCTCCAGCTTTTATTTATATATATGATTATTATTGTTATTATCTTTTTTTTGGTTTCTTCATCTCAGTGGATGTCAATGGAGGAGTATGTAAACCAACCATATAACAAAGAACACCAGCTCTTCAAATATGTTGCTGAAATATGCAAAACCAAGTCAGAAGGTGAATATGTTGGGTTTTCTTCTACTTCCATAGCCACGGTTTCTGGTAAAGACACCTACTTATACTTCAACAACAGGGATTTTAACAACTTATAAGATCTTCATAGAAGAATCCTTGCTGTATATTTTTTTTTCTGTTATTATTCTAAATGTTACTTTAGATCTCATAGTTGGAAGTGAATCCAGAATGAATTGTACTATTGTTTTATGAGATTCTTTGAAGTGCAAGTGGTGATGAAATTCTTGTGTATTGGATTAGTGTTTTTTATGACTTGGTTGAAACTTAGAAACTTTTTTTTTTTTTAATGAATAAATGTGTGAAAATTATTATTGGAAGATTAAGTTTGAAGTTCTATCTTTTTTTTTTTTGGGTAAATTTGGATTAGATTAGACTCTCAATTATTAAACTATTAGCTAAATAATATCTCTTTCTTGACAGATTCACAAAAATTATTAAACATTAATTATTTTTTTAAATATAATTTTGGTTTAGTTTCAAATGAATTTTACATATTAATAAATACTATATATAAAAAGAAAATTCAATCACAAATGTTCTAAGATATGGAATTCATAGGCAGATAAAATAAATTCACTATTTATTTGTTTCTATATAGAATTGGAAAATGTATCAATATGAGAATTAGACTATCAATAATATTTTTTAAGAACATTAAATTCATTTGCTACAAATTCTTTATTCATATGTTTTTAGACTTAAATTTATCCATAGACGATATTAAATTTGAAAAATATTATGTTTTTCAAAATATCATTCATTCAGATCCATAATTTTCTTAATAAATTAATATCTGTCTCCCAACTAACTAACCAACAATTGATTCCTTAGTCAACGAAATGATGTGGCTAGTCCAAGCACCATTAGCTGTTTCCAAGAAGTCTCCAATTTTGATGGAAAACCTTTGAAAGAGAAGATCAATAATTGGAGCTCCAAAATGAGTTGTCAGAATGGATTCAAGAATAGCTCTGATATGGTTAGCCACGTATTTGACTTTTGTGCATTTGTCCACACAATCTTTTTTGTAGAGATCATAATCTATACAAGCATCCCAACCAACATTAAATGACTCAAATCTATTGATATTAAATGATCCTTCTGATTCAATTACCTTTTTCACTTCTTCTGCTGATGCTCCATAAAATGGAAGATTGAATGAGTCAAGTTTTGATCCTTCAATTAATCCCTATATACATTTATTAAATAAATCATAAAATAAAAACTTAGTAACTATTGTTAAGGTTAGAATAATCTAAAAGCCAAAGTCCAATTCATACACATAATTTAGAGCTAATCTTGTAGTTGGTTATGTAGCTTATCTGTGTATATAATGACTAATTACTTGGAAAATTTTTATTTATAATGAATGTATATCATGTATATATTAATTTAATTAAATAAAAATATATAGATTAAAAAAGTATATTGATATTTTTTTATTAAGTAAAAAAAAAAGAGTCATATTAATTAAAATTTCTCATCAGTTATTAATTGGATGTATGAGATAAATTATGGGAGAATGAATATTACCATAACATATAAATGTATTTTTTGGATCCTATCTTATATAATGATTACTTGTGAATGAATATTATCAAAACATATTAATTACACCAACTGTTATTATTTAAATTAATTCAAAACATCTCCCGTAATTTAGAGTAGTTATGTAGTTTATCTTTATATTATTGGATTTATTAATTCATTTGATTTTTATTTAGTATAAAAAAATATATTATTGGATTTATTATATCAAATACAATTATAAATTTTAAAATTTTTTATAAAAATTTTTAAATCCTTAAAATATGATACATAAAAAATTACTATGTAAAAATACACAACAACCTCCTTAATCCTATTTATAATCATTTTTTTTTTCTTTGGAAGGCTCAAATACACTTTAATGAAACCTATCAATTCACTCATTCCCAATGAAACCTATTAATTCACTCATTCCCATCATTAGAATCTTTCCCTAGCAAAAAAATAAATAAATAATAATAATAATAATAATTTACAAATTATAATTTAATCGTTAAAATTTAATCTAATTACAAAAATAAATTTATAATTAATACACAAAAAAGTAAATTAAATTAAATAATTAAATAAAAAATATTTTTTAATTAAATAAAAAATAATTTTACTTATTATAATTATTATAAAATATATTATAAAAAAATGTAGATTAAAATAAAAAAAATACGTATTACACAGAAAAATATTAATATATATATTTTTAAATATTTTAATTTTAATTAAATAAAAATATAAGAAAAAAAAAAGATGAGGATAGTTTAAAGATGAGGGTATTTTAAAGTATCTCTAAAATATTTTCATATTCTCTCTTTTATTTCTATGTTTTCTTTTTAGCTTAATTAAAATTAGAATATTTTAAAATATATATGAATATTTTTCTATGTGAATATACATTAATTTTTTTTTAATTTTTTGTATATTTTCATTTAAATTTTATTTAAATAAAATTACATTTTATTTAATTAAAATAATATTTTTTTATTTAATTATTAATTTTTTTTTATATTTAAATAAAATCATTATTTTTTGTATATTTAACTAAAATCAAAATAATTAAAAACAAATAATTTCTCTCTTTTATATATACATATATATGTGTGTGCGCGCGGGCAAAACTCTTTGGTCATTTTAATTATTTTGATTGACTGTTTATTATTATTATTATGACTCTCTCGTAAAATTGATCATATATATTATTAAAATAAAATTTTATCTTCGTAATTTATATAATTTAAAAAAAAAAAATCCATAATTTTTTTTTATTTGGTTTCTTTCAAGAAAAATTAATGAATATATATAATTTTACAAATAAGATAAAAACTAGGTGAGATGAAGACGTATTATGTTCAAGCACAAGTTCAATAAGAAATGTGTTCAAACTTCATGATTGAAAAAAAAAAAATAATAAATAATGAGAGAGAATTGGTACCTAAGACAATAGAGAAATTAAAACATTAAATAAACACATATAGTGAATGGTTAAATATTTAGTTAATAAATATTGGTATACATTCAGTTTATTTTATAAATGAATTAAATTTAAATTTAAATTTAATATTCGATGAATAAATGAATCGAATTTGAGTAAAATTAAATTAAATTTTATTAAATTTGTGGATAGTTCGATTATGAACTCGTAAATATGCTTGCGAACAGTTAAATTATTATTATTATTATTAGTCTAACTATTTTAGTACTTTAAAAATATATTTAATACTCTTATGATGTTTTTGATAATTCAATTTTATTACAGTAAATATATTCCAGCCTAGTGTAGCCTAGTGTTTCGCTTTATTGATAACCATTTATTTACTAATTGGGTAATTTTCTTGTTTAGTCTTAACCTAACTATATGGACATTAATTCATGTTTCTAGGACTTCAATTATTATTTTTTATTTGGATGATATGAGTATTTTTAGTTCAAATTATATATATATATATATATCATGAGTGTTAAAATATTGGATTGTCAAATTAAAATTATTATATATATATATATGGATAGATTTATTAAACTCAATTGATTAATGACTACTAAAAAATGGGTTGAGGGGTGCTGCTGTGTATTTTTACATATCAGCCCCTCATGTGGTCCATTTTAACTATTTAAAAAATTTTAAAATTTTTTTAAAAAATTATATTTTGATAGTGTTTGATGTAATGAATCTATTGATATATTTTTCATACTAAACAAAAATCATTTGGACTATTAAAAATATATTAGAAATTTTATGTATTGTATTTAACGATATAGATTTAACGTATTTCTAATATATTTTTAGCAGTCCAAATGATTTTTGTTTAGTATGAAAAATACATCAATAGATTCATTACATCAAACACTATCAAAATATAATTTTTAAAAAATTTTTAAAAATTTTTAAAATAATTAAAATGAATCACATGAGAGGTTGCTATGTAAAAATATACAGCAGCCCCCTCAACCCCTAAAAAACAGAGTAATTTACTGATCAAGTGGGAGACATATCGTCACTAGAAAGAGACTTCGTCAAGTAATTGCTGGTGAACTATAAGTTATTAGAAATAGACTACATATAATTACTCAATAATTAGGCTTTGGTTTAACTTATTTTTTTATTATTATTAATGAATAGATATAATTTTACAAATAAGATAAAAATTAGGTGACATGAAGACGTATTATGTTCAAGAAGAAATGTGTTCAAACTTCATGATTCAAAATAAATAAATAAATAATGATCATTAAATAAAATAAATAAACTTCATTATAGAGAATTGGTACATAAGAAAACAGATAAGAGATAAATTAAAGCATTAAATAAACACATATCCATTGTCACAGCTAATGGTTAAGTATTTAGTTAATGAAAGCTAATATATATTCGATTTATTTTATAAATAAATTAAATTAAATTTTTATTTTAAAATTTAACGATTAAACGAGTAAAATTTAAATAAAATTAACTCAATTTCATTAGATTTATGGATAGTTCGATTATGAATCCGTGAATATACTTGCGAATAATTTAATTATTATTATTATTAGTCAAACTATTTTAATATTTTAAAAATACATTTAATACTCATATAATCTTTAAATATTTCTGAAAAAATAAATTATATATTAATTGTCTTTTCAATTTTTAATAAAAAATATTTTTTATTAAAAAAATTATTATTATATTTTTTAAATAATAAAATATAAAATAAATTATTTTTTAATTTTTAAAATTTAATATAATTAATACTTACATCTCTATTTCTAAAAAAATAATTAAATATTTTTTGCACTTTGATTTTGCGTTGCAATTTAGTCTTTTTACATAATTTTTTCATATTTTTCATTAAAAATTAAAAATTAAAAAATTAAAAAGTAAAATTCTTAAAATATTCCACTCCTTAATAAAGTTCACTGTCATTAATTTTTCTTTGACTTTTAATATCATGTGAAACTTGCCCCGCATGTGTTTTTCTCATTCAAAATCGGATAGGTGAATCCATCGAATTAAAAAAATTAAAATTAAATTAAAAGTTAATTTGATTAATTTTTATTTATTTATTTTTTTAAAATTAATTAAAAAATAGTAAATTGATGGATCGAATCAGATTAATTTTTTTAATTTAAACAGATATTTTTTATTTTTTATTTTTTATTTTTTTTAATCAAGACGATATCGTTATTTTTAATTAAAAAAAATTAAGAGATTTTCAATAACTTCATTTTAATTTTATCAGACATTAAAACTCATCCGACGTCAAAATTATAATTTTATTACATATTATCTTATTAAGTGAGTAAATATTTGAATAAATAAATTTCTATAATTTATTATATATATAAATTTTGACTTAATATAATTAAATTGACACCATAAAAAAATATAATTTTATATAAATTTTTTATTTAACCATAATTACATTATATTTATTTTCACCATATATATAATAAATATCAAATTATATATACATAAATATATTAATTTTTTTTATTTAATTAATTTAATTTAGATCGAATTTTTAATTTTTTAACACTTTATTTTTATTAATTTTTTAATTAATTCTATTACGAAAACATTGATTTTTATAGGGCATGTTATTGTGTGCCACCCACCTGAAACTTGCACAACAGATTATGACATCTCAACATATCATGTGTAAGCTGCACGACGGGTTTTTTTCTGGGCTGTTTGCCTCCCACGTGAAACTTGCACAAAGGTCGTATTAGGTAATCTTATTTAAAATGGTGAGCTAGTGAAATAATGACATCTCAGCATATTTTGATTTTTTTGGTGCAGATTATTGTGTGCCACTCAATATTTCAAAACATTTATTAGTTGATTATATATCCACACCACTGACAAAAGAGTTTACACCATAGTTTTTAGATTGGTCCCATTTTTTAATTAGCGAAGACAAAAAATCATGATTTAAGAGATTGAGCTGAGGTTGAATCGAAAATTCAACTAATAATAATTAAATTAAAAATATTTTTTTTATGAGAAATTATAAGTTATTTTATTGGCCACTCCGTTAAAAGAAGTGGTCAACTTCTCTCATTTTTTTTTCTCATTTTCTATAAATAACTATCCATTATTATGGACAGTTAATGATGAAGGGTATGTGTAGAGATCTCTAGATTTACTTTCAAAAAAAAAAAAAATTCACCATCTGAATTTAGAAGAAAAAATCCTGAAAATTACCTCTGTAATTCGTAGCTATTCCTGCAACAACAACAAGTAATGGTTAGAGGTATTTATGATTCAATTTTCGCTGCATTATGTTATATATATAAAGTATGATTATTTTTTTGGTTAATTTTATTTTAGCTATTTATGTTTTATATTATTTGTTCTTACATTTGGTATTAGAGCTTAATTAAATCTTTATCTTCCTTGTTTGATGGGATTATATAGAATTAAAATTGAATAAAATTTAGAAAATTTGAATTTGAATTTTCTGTAAATTTTTTCAAATTTTTGGTTTTCAATTTTTTACGTTATAGTAATGTTTTAATGGCTTAAAACTAATTTAAATTCATTAAATAATAATTTTAAGCTTAAAAACACCAAAAATGGTGAAGAAATGGGGTAGAAACAGTTGGGTTCTGAATCGAGTCGCATCTAGGTTGGTTTCGGATCGGTTTGACCCGGCTGGAGGTTGAAGACGATCTAAACGATATGTCGTTTTCTGCAGTTATAAAACGACATGTCGTTTTGTAGTATTGTTGGCTGCCTCTCATCAAAACGACATGTCGTTTTGGTGATAAGTGACATCTGGTTCATATTTTCAAAAATTACAGTATTGACCCCGAATTTCATGCTTATTTCAAATTGACTCCCAAATTTTTATTTTATTATAAGTTTGACCTTGAATTTTCTGTTTCTTTCATATTAAACCCCAAATTTACTGTTTCTTTCAGATTGAACCCAGAATTTTTCATTTTATTAATTTAAAACCAGAAAATTCATATTTTTAAAATTTTAGTCCCTAAAAATTATATTTTAGTCCCTAATTTTTTTTTTTAATTTAGTCCAAAATCTTGATTATTTTGTGCATTTTTATTTATTATTTTTGGTTAATTATTTTCATATTTTATTTTTAAGTTATAATTAAATAGATGTAATTATATGTAATAAATTATGCACAAAATTAATAAATGCCTAGTGATTTTTATGTATAATTTAATTAATTTAAAAATAGCCACAATATCTTTAATTGCTTAAATTATATATAATTAAGGCCTCAAAAATCACGTAAAGTATAAAGACATTAGTTGTAATTAGTTAAATTAATATATTAAAATTTATCCCACATGAAATTTTTATATTAATTTAGTTAAATTAGGATGTTATGGTAGGTTATATTTCTTAATTTACCCATAGGAGATTGAAAAATAAAAATTTACTAGTATCATCATAAGGATAACTGTGAATTGACTTATATTAAAATTTAACCCACAAGTAGTTTTGATATGTTAAATTAATTCACATTTTCACATAATTTGCATTGGTAAATTATGATTAATTAAATGTTTCCTAAAATTTTGTGAAATAAGCATGTGTATTTTAATATTATACAGCCTTATAATATATTTCTGATATGAAATTTGACTTTCCCGAACTGAGGGGTGATAACTATAAAGTCT
>CANXYC010702068.1:0-10798 GCA_948193065.1 Aleurites moluccanus
TTGTAATAGATGCCAACATATTCCTCCATTAAGACTTTGCAGCAAAAACTTCTGCTTGATGAACTTGTTTCAATGAAGAATATTCAACCATTGTCATTGTTTCCTTCTACTGATTTTTTGTTATTGCTATGTGCCAGGCTCATCCAGACTTGTAAATTTTATGTAGAAGCAAAGATTCAGAAGAAATCAAGGATTTTACCAACTGCATGACAATTTGGTCCATTGGAGGAGCTTGCGCAGATGCAACCTGGTGAGGTGGCAAGTATTTTACCAAGATGAATGCTACGGACCTTGAAAACGTATAGTTAACGGGTGTTTGTTCTAGTGAAAAACACTGCTTTCAATCACGTAGTATTTATCTATAACCTGCTGGATATTTCCTATCTGATTTGTAGTTCAAAAGTCTAGCTTGTACCTGTACATATACTTCCAATTATAATAGCAATGGTGTTTACATATACTTCCAACAATTATAACAATGGTGTTTTTGCATTCCTTCTGCTACCTCAATGGCAAAGACTATCTTGTTCTAAAAAATATAGTAAAAAAAAAAATGGGGTGGAAAAGAAAGAAAGAAACCAACTTTTAAAGACAACCAACAGAATATGCGATAAAATTGACTAACAGGATGCGACTGCCCAACAAGCTTTTGCTAATTGTTCTAGGGTATACATTTCACTGGCAGAGTAGGCCCTGCCATAGATGCCAAAAGAAGTTTTTTAAATCGTGTAATGCCCTTAAGTACTCCAAATATTTCTTTCTGAATGGAAAATAAATCCTCCAACAGAAAACAAAGAGCTTCCACAATCATGAGAAAACACTTTAGTATACAACACAATTTCTAACTACAATAAAAGAAAGAAGTTAAAATTCCAAATTTATTTTTGTCGTCACCATTCCTAATACGAGAAATAGATGTGAAGCCAAACCCTTGAAAAAGGTTAGGAGAGAACAAAAAATAATCCATAACTGCACACTGCACGATCATTATATAAACATAACTACTATTTTTTTATTATTGTTCATTTTGTCTACATTTTATATCACCTGTATGGAGGAACACGGGTACGTGGTCTCTTGAACAAAAAAGTATGGATATTTACAAATCAATAAATGTTAACTGTTAGCAGTTCTCTATCAAATATGAAGCTGGTTTCTTAACACACAACAATTGAAGTACAGGTGCATGAATTGTTTTAAGATAAACCACATTCCTGGCTCTGCAGTTTGAGATAGGAAGATGCCCATAATCATATGCAGAGGCAGGGACAAACTTCCCACTTTCCAGCCATGATTTGCACAAATATTCAAACGCCATGTCCAAAATGATACCAATCACATGAATGCAGGACCTCAGTCAATTATTGAGAACCATTATTGTTACTTTGCTCTGTGATGCATAAATTCATTCACGTGGACAATTAAAAAAAAAAATCCACCAGGAAAGATACCTGAAAAGAAGAATCACAAAAGTAGAATTCCGAGAAATTTAAGAACCAACTCCCATGATGCAGAAATGAATGTAAAATTAACTAAATCCCATGATGCACAACATGATACACAAATGAATGTAGAATGTACCTAGAATATCAAAATGGCATAGGATGTCAATATAATTCATCTAATAAGGTGCATCATGAAACCTGACACTGCATTACGTGAGAATCCATCACAAACAAGCCCCTTTATACGACTGAACAAAACCAAGGTAAAATTTCCTCAAATGACCATAAAAGGACAAGTCCAGAGAATACAAAATATATCATCAGGCAACTCTAGGCAAATGAAGCATGGTAAAATGTTTTTCTCAGCCACTGGAAACTCTTATATTTCTTAAAACCATGATGTATTTTCTCAGAATCGAACTCACATTAAAAAGAAGAAGAGAATAGAAAAAATTGTAAAAAGCAGAATAATAGCACATAAAAAGAATGATATCTACAGCATAAAAGATTGGAAACACTGAAAGATAAAGTAACAAGTAGAAAAGGTTAAATTGCTCTATGCATCTCTTTTCGCCACTCTTGAGAAAGTAGAGACAGTCATGGAGATAAAGAAGATTATACACACATGAATACAAACAGTACAAGGTTAAATAAAATCTGATCTTAGACCGTTTATCAAGAGAAAGGAATAAATGGCCAAAGAATGAGAAAGTGATAAACATAAAGTGTACATGGAAGATGAAATTACTCACCCAGAGTACAATAGTGCAGAGAAATCCAAATTAATAAAGACCCAACATTCTTAGCTCTGTGACTTGACTGGCATCAAGTTCAGGGACATTTTTACTGGCATCTCGGTCTTCTACCACATATTCCTGACATTATGACAGTACCACTGATGATTCTTAGATATCAAAAAACTATAACAGTATCAAAATGAATCAGAAATACAAAGCAACAAAAAGTCTGAGGCCTTTCTTCCATGTCATATAAAGAATTTTAATGCTTCAGGATAGTTAAGGTAGAACATGGACACCCCATTGCTAAGATACAACAAACTTGAAATAAATAATTGTTTAAAATTGGAGCTTAGAGAAGGAGTTTGTTCTTCTAAAAGTAGACCTGCTGGATAGACTTCTGTTAAGTTGTAGCTATTTTCCAACCTTTCAATTCCTAGGTTTAGGGTGGCCAAATAGAGAGACAATTAAGATTCCGCCCACTAAAGTAAATAAATATGTTCACGAGTAACAGAGTTTCAGAATTATATTATATTCTCAATCAGCTTCACTACAAATTATTCTAAAAACTCCAATATGCTTTAAGAATATGATACCAGACCTTTGTAAGTTCTTGTTTGGCAAGAACATGGTAATGACGTTCATTTATCCTTTGTCCACAAATTATGGCAATGAAGAAACCGTAGAGCAAACCCACCAAAACAATAGCTAAAACTGCATAATTGAAAAAAAAGCACAGAATTAGTGGTAATCAAAGAGACACCATAAAATTGGCAAAGATATAATATGATAATTTAGATGATGAATGCAAGACAAAAGCTTTCATTTAATACTCAAGTTTACATTTATAGATCAGAGCACATAAAAGATTCAAAACAGGAAAAACTGACTAGTTAAGCATTTAGAAAACCTTGGTGCTATAGAGCAGAAATGTAAGTAGTGCATAGTTCATGTTTTAAATGGGCATGTGCCCATTAACTTCAGGTGAACTCAGATATGTACTAGTATAGAAAAGAATAAGCTATTATAGTATTAATGGGGCTAATGACAAAAAATCAGAACCCAAAATTTTTAAACTATGGTTGCTTATTTTAAAATTATCAATAATGGCTAGAAATTTGAACATTGGTAACAATTATAGCCACCCTCTAGTTTCTTTTAATATACTATGTACCCTTGATGTTGTGACATGCTCATATATAAGAATTTACCAATTTTTCACGGACTATGAATGAACTAAATCTGACCAGGATATTTAAGAAAGGACAAAGAAAAAGGAAAATTTAGCATTTTAATTGCATATCGATCTTTTTTATTTTTAGTTAAAATTCCAAGTAACTAGAAATCTTAATTAGCAGTAAACTTAAACTAACTCACCGCCTATTTAGCTTCCATATAATCATTGATGCAAAGAAAAATGTTTGTGGTCTCTACTGATAGTTTTAAAATAAATGGCTATAATTTTTTTTTTTTAAATATATAGTCTTGCAATTTTTTTGTCATTAGCACTATTAACAAAGTACGATCCTGATTCACATGAAAACACAATTTCTTTTGCACAAGGAAGTAAGTATAATACTTTAAGGAAGCAATGTCTAGGGAAAGTTATTTCAACTAGCATTTATCTCCAAAGAAAGTGAACCAATATGGACTATATTAACAGTTCAAAAATTTTAAACTATAGTGAACTGGAATTATTATCATCTTGAAAATCTTACATTGACTAAAGGAATCATTAGTAATGATAAAAGAAGAGAGGACACATCAAACAGAAATGTTGAAACATTTTATTGAACATACAGAAATACATTGTACCCAATACTCAGTATATTACAGTTCCATAATAGAAAAAGTTAGCCAAACCCCTACATTGCCTCTATCCCTCTCGCCTGCCTCTCACCTCAACACCCTTTTCTCCCAAAACAAGAAGAGACTTCTCTCGTCCAACAATGCAATTTAACCTGTATTGTGAAAGCTTTTAATAGAGAAAAAGAAACGTACCATGTCCCGGATCAATTCCATTACTACTAGACCAGAAAGGAATAGGTTATATGCTATACAGATTTATTTGAAATTTTACAAAGATATCACATGTTAACCATCGTAATTCCACCTTTTTGAAGGCTACCTCTGATCAAAATCCTCTACCATGCAGCTTCCCGAGATAAGATAACAACATTATTTTTACACTAATCATTGGTATAATCAAACCCTTAACCCATATCCTACCCAAGTGCAGATCTTACCATTGTGGTAAGGCATACTAAAAAAACAGACTTAAATAAGGTTGACTAAAAAATAAAACACATAGATATATAATTACAAGATTGAGAGAGTGTTCAATCACTAATAGTACTGAGCATACCAGCCAGAGTATAAAACCCATAAGGATGTTCTTCATAGCCAAACATTTCCCTGAGCTCCTCCCCATAAAACTTGTACACAAGCATCCCCAAGAATGCAACAATCTGTCAAAGGCATAAGTTCAATAATTTACTAATCATGGAAAAATTCACTCATGGATTAAAGAAAATTAACAAAACAAAAAAAGTGGCCTAACATCTGATGTGTTAATGCTGTTAAGTTTTTCAGGATGTTTCAATGTGACAGTTGATCTTGTGAGAGAATATGACAAATTGACATTGCAATAAGAAAAAGATGCATGCATTGCATCTCTACTGTGGGAAACCAACTTCAAAAAGAAGTTTCTAAGCACAGAAACCCCACAAAAATAACTAGATACATGCACGATCCTAACTTCCATCATAAGCAGTTTATTTGGTATAGTAGAGTTCTTCAGATTCTTAAGAAAATAGTTAGTTTCAAGAGTATTTCTGCAATGCAGGGAAGCGTTAAAATTTAGAAAGTGTACAGCAATTAATATAGGTGTGGTAAGGCTTCTAAATTTTAGAACTGAGGGATGATTCAGCACTGAATTTAATTCAAAATAGGCTAAAAATAAGACTGCTCAGGGGCCATATGAATCACCTGAACAGTACATATATAGATGGTGGATTGGAAGAATTAAGGGTTTGAACCTCAGAGATTCACTGAGGTCGACTGGAAGTCTCAATGAGAAGAAGAATTTTAAGGAGTCTCACCATTAAAAGATTGCAAACTTGCAAAGAGAATTTATCCCAAACTTTTCTATTGTTGCGTATTACAATGCATTTATATACTGCTAAGAAAAATCCTAGCTTTGTTAAGAAAAAAAGTTCTTCAAAATCCAAAGAAAAAAAAAAGAACTGAAAAAACAGCAAAGTACCAAAAAAATACATGTAGCTGTAAAATAATAAAAATAATCCTCATGATGTAATTTCTACATATCAAAGGGGTCAGTCTCCTCAGTCTATCATATTCCTGCAAAATTTTTAAAACAAAAAACCTTAATCACATAATCACTTCGTTTTATGGATAGCAGAATTTTGCTGAAAAATATAATCATTCAATATCCCTAGCAGCAGCTGCAACCATCAAACTCCACAAAAAAGGAAATGCAAATAGCAATATTCAAATGAGTGAATTAGATAAATAATATATACATATAGAAGCATTTCTAGCAATGTGCTAAAAATTTCAGAGAACACAGTTTGATGCATGCAAAAAGTGGAAGCCATTTCAATCTTATTAGTCAAGCCCACAATAATGATAACTTTCCTGAACAAGGTAAATCAAATGAACATCAAATTAATCTATTATTATGAAATAGTTAATTACCATACCAGCTGAACAACTACAAAAATGAATGCATGGTCCCTGGCAACAAGGAACTGAAATTTCAATCTCAACCACCAGCGGTCAGATGGGACATTGGCACGTAGTATGAACAACGCCCTGCACTCTGTGCAATGAGCAAATGCAAATCCCTCCTGGAAAAATTATGGAAGCATATAAAAAGTACTAATCATTCAAACCAATTAGACAACCTCAAGTTGTCAAACATGTAAATCCATCATCATCAAATAAACATAATCACAGACACTAGAATGTTTAATTTTCCTTAATCTCAGTTCCAGAAGTGGTATTTGGAAACATAAATGATCATTCTGCTAGTCAAGCACAAGGGATGATAATGAAAAACAAGGAATCACCTTAGTTGACCTCCAGTTATCAAGGCACGACCTATGAACATGCTTCTGAGTGCCTTTGCAATGGCATGGTGCAATTAGGTCTTCTCCTGAAATGAAATAGGATGTGCTGCAACCTTATTATGTTCAAAAGGACTAATCTATGGTTACATGTCACCTACAACTTGTGCACCACAAGTTACACAAGGTCCAAAAATATCATCTTAATTTGTCTGACATCTACCATGCCAAATGGTGACAAGAAAATTTAAGATAAAAAAGGGTAGCATGCCGAATAGGTAGTTAATACCTCCATTATCAAGGCAAATACGACATTGTGGTTGGTCTGGATTCACTAGATGGCAAGTTTCATCTATGTGAATACTTTCCAAATCATTACCATCATGATCCCGCCCTGTAGATGTAATTTCACATGAAGATGATGATTCTTCAGTTTGTTGTGAAATGGTAGACTGGCATAGGATAGGTTCAGTTTCCAAAATATGTTCCCTGTGACAATCATTTGATACTAATTGCATTGCGAACAATATCGAATCAGCATTAAACTGTCAATTTCATTGCAAGATCTACAGCTCCTACTGTACATTTCAATATAAATTAGGCAACCTGAAAAATATGTAAAAACTGGACTGGTTATGCTAATCAGTAAAACAGAACATGCAAAATTAAGAGACGAAATGGTTGAATGACCTTGAGCGAGCTATTACTACTCAATCCTAAATTTCAAACAATTCAATGCTTAAGATCCATATAGATTAATCATACCACGCATATTTATATGTACAGAGCATGGAAGGTCAACGATTGCTCCAATTTCACCAGGAGAAGACGCATTTCCAAAACCATGAATCAGGTAATTAGTATTTTATTTCTTTTACGGCATTAAACAGAAGACAATCAACGCATTTTGCATTAACTGCATAAATCCCGAGCTTAAAAGAAGAAGAAAACGGGAAAAGACTAACCTGATATTTACGAGAAATTGAGGATCTTCATGATATTTAATGTAAAATTACAAACAAATCTGGAAACTATGGGGATTGAAGTTTAGCTTGATGTTGATGATTGAATGATAAAGTTACAGCGCTTTTTTTAGTTTGTGTTTACGTGTTCACTTGTGATTGGCCTGTCTTTGTACGTATGCGCAACAGATTTTTTTTATTTTTTTTTATTTCTTGGGATTTTGCAGTGTATCTAATCTGGAACGATATATCTAATGCAAGGTGTTCTATTTCTTATTTATTTTTCTTCAATGAGCTGCTGGCTTAAATGAATTTTTAATATTATCCAATCATATTTCATATACTAGCTATTATTTTTCTTTTTTATAAAATAATATTATTGTTAAATTCGTTTCTTTTTTAATATTATCTATCATTACAATTTACAATGTATTCTACCAAAAAAATGGGTAAACAATATATGGCAAGGCAAATAAACCCAAGCAACAACAGCAATGTGAAATAATAAATAAAGGATACTATGTAGATTGATGGCCAATTTCCTGTTTGCAAGAGTATCAAGTACACAAGCAGAGTTGAAACTTATGTAAATTTAATGTACATGTTCTTACCTACATTGAGAATAACTATAGCCCTGTCTATCAGTACTAAACTATAATTCCAATACAATACCAGTAATACTTCATGAGCACTCGTAACCAAAAATGGGAGGATTTTGTTGGGGGAGGAAGAAATAAAAAACAATGGAATTTCATAGTTACTGCTGATTTTGTTGCCTCTGTTGTACAAAATTGGGGTGATTTTGTGATGTGTTTTGAAGTGCTACCATACTTGACTGTAGATTCTGAGCATTTGGTTGCATATTACCAAATGCGCCTTGAGAACCAAGCTGCTGCTGTTGTTGCTGTGGCTGTATAGGCATCATACCAGCAGGATTGGATACTCCCATATTAAACACTGCAAGCAAAAGCACCAACAAAATTTTCAGCCTCAAAACACCTTATGCATTTGATTGTGATAAATGCCTCTGGCTTTGATGGCATACCCCCATGTAAAATTTACAACCAAAAAAAGTAATAGCAATACAGGCTAGTGGGTAGGGAAGTGGCCAGAAGTTGAAAAAAGGGAAAAAAATGATTGCTCCATGCGCTAACCTTTTCACAAAGGGGAATGGGGAGCTAAAAAAAAATAACAAGACTAGGAACCAAAGAAAGAAAAATAGAAAAGGAAAGAAGAAGATAAACGAAATGCAAAGTCATAAATAAAATGACATTTCAACCAGAGATAAATCAAATAACATTGAAAAGAAAAAAAAAAATCAAGGGTGTAGGTCGTACTTTGATCATTCAGAATTTGAGATGCATGACTCCTTTGGGAATTGCTACCAGTCAGTCCATACTGCATGGCGTATTGATCATGAGACAATAAGTTATATTACATCATCAGAAAACTCTAATGTATAGTACAGAAAAAAAAAAAAAGAACATATTTGATCAAAGAGGAAATGAAAATAATACACAGAAAATACAAATCAGACTGATACATGATACATTAATGCATCAATTAATGCCAAAAAAGCTGATGCAATATTTATCTGTTGATGTTTCCTGTCCCTTTCCAATTAGAAAGAAATTAGTAATGCTCCATATATGTCAATCAGATTAAAGCATCATCAAATCGCATCCCTGCTCAGGTGACACCATGATAAATAAATATTGACGAGTATTATTCTGCTTATGCTGAAAAACTACATTAAAAATTTGGTTATACTTATGCTGATAAATAAATAAATTTCAGTTAGGTTATCTTCAAATTTTGGTTACAAGTTTTTTAATTTTCAGTTATTTCAGTTTTGTTCTGTTTTTAAATATGGAAAGCAAATAAACTGAAATAATTGAATTAGCTGTACTAATAAAATATTATATGTTGTCACTTTACTATTAAAACTCAACCTCTTTTTATGTAGCCCTAGCCGTCACAAACTCCCTTTTGAGTTGTCACGGCATATTTAACCAAATCCCCTGTTGAGGGCTCAGTGCCAGAAAAAAATCACCATACTTTTAATTGTTTTCATTTAATCAATATCCACTGATATCTTAACAAACTCCCACTCCCCTCCTCAGTCCTCCCATCCCCTTCTCTTTTTTTTTCTCTCTCTCAGCCGAAAAGAAAAGGAAGAAGATAAGCAGCAAATCACGTTACCTGCATGCGGGACACAAGTGGCTGAGATGACAGTGTAGCTGACATGTTTGGAATCTAGAATAGGCAAACAAATAATCGCAATAAGTCTAATATGCATCAGAAAGGACATAGGTACTATATCATGAGAATAATGTGAAAAACAACTTTAGCAGAAAAAAAAAAAAAGAAGCTTAGCAAAGAAATGCATTTTTAAGTAAACAATAAACCCAATTGAATATAGTGCAGATAGATTTCAATATTTCCAGTCCACTGTATATTTCTTGCCTGCAACCTTTTTAGACCCCAGGTTTGGAAATAGAAAAAGAATGTGTAGCCTCAAAGTACATTTTTAATCCCATAGTAAATGCACATGCACTTAAAGGAAACAATCAATTTGTACGACTTCTGTTGAAAAATTGCCTGTAGCAGGGCTAAAAACAAAAGAAAAGAGCCTCATGGCAGTCTAAAGAGTTTAAACTAATCATACTAGGAAGGGGTTAGGCAGGATTCTAAGAATCAAGAACTATGGAAATTATAACGAAGAGCCCATGCTGAAGCTGACAAAATAATAAAAATGCACCAGCCAGGCTAATGCATCTACAAAAAAAAATTTGTGTTCACACCAAATCAGAAACTAATCAAGTAAAGGAGATACCCAATGGTTAGAAATCTAGATTCCAATTTGGACTTCAATTTCACACTCATCAAGGTTGGAATAAGAGGCTTTATGAGGTGGGGGAGGGAAAACTCCAGTTAATTAGTCCAAGGAACAATTGCCACCAATTGGATAAGTAGAAAGGCATTAAAAATATTATTTGAAGTTTGATGGAAGTGCTGAATGAAGCAAGAAAATAAATCCAATGACTCCAGGACATTGATGAAATCAGTGATGCCTAAATTTAATGAATACTAGAAGAATATTACAGCCGACACAAGATGGATCATACAAGACTAGAAGAGTAAATGACTGTAACTGACCATCTGGGTGTTTGGTGTCCCCTGAGCAGCATTAAACAGTGCATTATTTGCAGTACCAGAAAACTGGCTTAGATGGCGATTTAACTGATTTCCTTGGTTGAGTGAACTTTGACCCATCTGAACATGTCCAGAGGGCAGTTGCCTACCCTGAAATTGCTGGTGCCCCATTGGCTGAGAAAATTGCATCTGATGTTGTCCATGTAACTGGTGAGAGATTAATTTGAGCCAAGCAATTATTATAAAAATAAAACATAAAAAAAGAAAGTGACAGGAAGAATACATGCCTTAGAGGGTTTACAAAGAATGTATAAATCAGTTCTCTCATACTATGCACGAGAAAGTACATATATAGAATGTATAAATCAGTTCTCTCATACTATGCACGAGAAAGTACATATATATATATA
>CANXYC010702223.1:0-22657 GCA_948193065.1 Aleurites moluccanus
TATTAATTTTTTAAAATTAGCTACGCGTTTAATCTAAAATTCAGCTTTCCTGAAAAGCTCCAATTTCCAACTTATCCAAAAAGCTGAATTTTAGCTATCTAGATAATTGTTTTTATTAATTTTGATATTTACCAAACATTAGAAATTGAGCTAAAATCAGCTTCTCACCTAAAAAAACTGTTTTTTCCTCTTCATAAGCTGTGCCAAACGGGCACTACCTCTCTTTTGTTTGTAAGATAAAAGAATTCTCAATATTGATAGTTACTATTAGCTTTTAGGGAAAATAATATTCATGAGTATGCATAGAACTATATTAATAGCTGTTACGGATAATTGGTAACTGATTATTGCATTTAACAACTGGACCAAACACTTTTGAATCGCTATAATGACAGTTGCCCTTGCATTCTTGATATAAAGTGACATTTGTGGCATCCCTCCCCAGGAATTTGGAAGAGCAGAGAGCTTATGTGTTGTATCCGCATCCATAAATTTATGGATCATTTTACTTTGCATATACAATCATGCAAAGAGTCTGGCATATTTGTTCTCAACGATATGTTTTCGTCATATTTATTTTTTAATGGTAGGTGAATACTAAACGTCCATTTAGAATGAGTTTCGAGTTAATGGCATATTGGTTCACCTCTTCTTCTTTTTTAACCTTCAGATGGTTTTTTGGGTTCTTGATCTGGTAGCATTTTCGGAAGCTCACTTGTATAAATATTCATTCCTTAATCGCATGCGAAAGGGTTGTATAAGCCACCTATTTGGAGCACATGTAAACTTTACAAATTTTCTTCCAAGAACCAATTTGACTATATATTATTACTCTCCATTTTACAACAACTATCATTCTAAAGATTTTTTTATTTTGTAAAATAATTAATTTTTTGAGAAGCCTAATGAGATATTTATTTATTTTTTCTAATTTTATCATTCTTTATTTCTTCTTTAAATCTTTAGTATTAATTAGTTTTGTTTCTTTAAATCAAAATTAAAAAAAAAAAGGTAATTTAATCTATTTGCCCTGAAATTAAGACAATTTATTTGTTTCTTTGATCAAAGTGCCAAAATAATGAAATCGAAGAGAGTAATAGACATACACAAGTTTTTTATTTTTTTTTTTGAATTTATGTTTTTTAAAATATTTGTATTATTGTTATTATTTAAATTAAATATTATCTTTGGATATAATTTGAATATTAATGTAAAAAAATATATAGGCTAGTTATAGAATAATAAATAGATATGTTATATATTAATTTGTGTAATTTTTTAATTGAAATCTACATAAATATAATAATGTAAAAAAAATTAATAAAATATTTTCATATTAAATTAATTTTTATGATGTAAATTCATACAAACTTAATTTTTTAAAGAATTATTTGATAATAAAATTTTTTCATATAAAATTAATTTTTATGATATAACTTTATACAAACTTAATTTTTAAACAATTATTTCTGAAGAACTCGGTTTATATATATATATATATGAACCCTACTTTTTTTTTGTTTTTTTAACTACCATAAATATTTTAAATTATTAATTATATAATTATAAATATAAAGACATTGAGTTTATTAATTTATTAGTAGAAATTTGAAAATTCAAACCAATAATTTCTCCGACCTTTAAGAATTTATACACTAAAATTTTGGGGTGGGATGTACTTGACTGAAAAAAAGCTCACTGTAGACAAAATCATTCTCAGAAAAGCTCTTCGAAAATTTTCAAGGCAATGTCTTTGTTCCCTTTACCTGACCTAAACCAAGACCCGAACCAGAACCTGAACCCGGACGACGATGCTCACCAACCTTGGTACACCTCCTTTTCCGTCTCTTTGGATTCTGACGAGTGGGTCTCCAGCTGGGACTCGGACTCCGACACCGATTCCGATTCTCATTCAAATGTAGAATCTTTTCTTGGTCTCGATCAACAGGTTCACGAGTCGGATCCTGGTTTAGATACATGGGGTCTTGAAGATTCCAACAATTATGATGCTCTATCTAGTTATATGGACGAACTAGGATGTGGCTTTGGTGTTGAATTTAGAAGAAATGGATATGAAGCTCAGCCCAATGGGCTTCGGGTTACTGGGTTTGATTCGGATTCTGATAGCGAAATTGTTGATTTGGAAACTGGTGCTGGTGGTGATGACTATGCTAATGAATCATCGGTTTCGGTTTCGCCCATATTTTGGGATAGTTTTGTTGATGATCATATGAGACTGGAAATTCAAATTCACAGTGAGGAATTTGAATGGGAGGAATTGGAATTGGGATTGGATCAAGTAATCAATGAAAGTGGAAATTCGATTGGGGCGATTGATAGAGTTAATGAATTATCACGACCATCATCATCATCCAGTATTTCAGCTCCAGTAGAAGATGAAGAAGAAGAAGAACATTCAACTAGGAATCTTGAATGGGAACTTTTATTGGCTCTTAACAATAATGTTAATTCAATTGATGATGATTCTTTTATCTTTGATGCTGATTATGATACATTCTTAGAGCAGTTGGTGGATAATGATATTGATTGGAGGGGAAGTCCACCGGCTGCAAAAAGAGTAGTGGAAAACCTGCCATTGGTGGATTTGAGAAAGGAGGAATTTGTGGTTTGTGCTATTTGTAAAGATGAGGCTGTGGATGGGGAGATAGTAAATAGTTTGCCTTGTTGTCATTATTATCATGGAGATTGTATTGTGCCTTGGTTGAGAATAAGGAACACTTGTCCTGTTTGTAGATTTGAGTTGCCTACTGATGATCAGGACTATGAGAGCTGGCACAGCAGGAGGAGACAAAGAGGTGCAAGAGGGATTTCCACGGATTCAAATTCAACAGATGGGTTACTATTTTGAAATGTTTGCTTAGTTTTAGAATTTGAAACTTTGTAAATTGTTGTTCTTTTTAATTATTATTGATATAGCTTTGTATGAAGATTTTGATGACTTATGCATTGTATAGCTTTTACTTGTAATGCATTCTCTGTTTCTAAAATGGGAATGCATTCATTTGACCAAATTATCTATGAGCTGGGTTATATTGATGATTGCATAGTCAATTAATATATATCTATATATTAAGTGCAATCATGTTCAATAAAAGAATATGTTTTCATAAGAGTGATTTAATTGTGGAGAACTTGTACATTAGTCGCACCTTTTCATGTATGACCAACTAAAGAAGGTATGGGACATGGATTGGTTGCAATAATAAAAGATTTCACATTTACATGGAACTGTTAGGGAAAACAGAAGAAGAACGACAATATGAATTTCTGATCACTTTTTCTTGTTGAAAATAATTGATTCTGCAGTTTGCTGTCTAGCTGAACCGATTGTAGTAGAATTCTTGATGTGATAAAGAAAAGATACAAACAGAATTGAGCCTGATCATTCATTTTGTATCTATCTTGAGTGTATATGGTTGAACTCTCTCCATTATTTATGAATGTGGAATTTTGTGTTTTATGAAACTACTTCCATAAATTTTCAACAGTAATGGAGTATTTATTGTTAACATAACTATGATCTTTCTGATTTAAGTCACCTGTTGCTGAATTCTTCTTTTTGAATGTGCAATTAAGTTGGATTTGTTTCACAAATAGCATGTGCATCTATTATGGGACTAGGCATATCTTTCTTCTGAAAGTAGAATTAAGATAAATTAATTCTCATAGTAGACATATCTTTCCTTATGCAAAGTTAAGAGTTATATGGCAGTCATTGTTAGCTTATGGGGTGAAAGAGTATTCATGGGTACGCATAAAGCTATTTTGGTTTTGGCTGGTGATGTTTGTGAATATTTAAAAATACCTTTGAATCACTATTATCTCTTCGTTTCCTAGTGAAATTTCCCTCTCTTTGATCTTTCATTTCTGAATGTCTTTTATAGATTTGATATAGAGTTTCCACCTGGAATTTAGAAGGGTTTGTCTCGTATTCGCATCCATAGGTTTATGCTTCATTTTACTACATATACAGTCATGCAAAGAGTATGGCAAGAGTATGATGTGAAATTTTCATTTTCATCATATTTATTTTTTCAATGATAGGTGAACTCTAAGCATCCATTTAGATTGAGCTTTCTGGTTGATCGCATATTGGTGAACTTCTCTTTTTTCATTGTTCAGGTTGTTTTTTGTGTTCTTGATATGGTTGCATTTTTGGAAGCTCACTTGTATTATAAAGTATTCATTCATTGGCAAAATATTGCCTTTGTCCTGGAAAGGGGGGTGATTGCAAAAGAAGGGGGTGTGGGAGAACATAATAAATTTGATGAATCACATCATAATGTGCTACACAAGTGCAGATAAATTCATCTTCAATATCAGATACAATTTTGTAAGTTGCACTGTGTTGTATTCACACCATAAAGATGTTTGAAATCTTAGACTAGCTTTCTTTTGTTATGTACATTTAGGCATTTTCAAAGAGTGGTTAATATCTTGAGAACTCTACAACAATCAACCTAAACTTAGGATATTTTTGCAACTATAACATGAATTTAGAATAGCAATAAAAGATCAATAAATTAACCAATAAAAGCATATGCATACTTGTTTCAAGATTTCAAATAGTATTCATGTCATTGCAAATTACTGCACAGAAACTCAAGAACATGAGAAGAGTTTTTGAATGGGACTAACTCGCATAGGCGGTTCTAAATTGGATTAGCTAAATTAGATTGGGTCATTATGCATACTCCTCAATAGAGACAGAACAGAGGGAGAGAGTGAGTGAGGGTTAGTTGATAGTTAGGCTCAGATCTGTGTACACTACACTGTTCATTGTCCAACACTGTCTGTACGATTTTGGGCCTCTTGTAATAATATTGAATGCCTTCTAATATTTAGGCTTAATCAGTAAATTATTAATTGGGTGTATCTAGTCTTCCTCTTTGCCTTCAAAAAGCTTTGAGTCATTTTATATGGTTCTTAATTTACTTTGTTGTTAATAAATTTTGATTTAATGGTGCTGAAATTATTTTTAAAATCGATAATTTAGAAAGTTAATTAATGAAAAAATGTAATTTTTAATAGAATTAATATACTTTATTTATTTATTTATTTAAATTTTTAATTTAAACATTTATTTTCATTCCTATCTCATTTTGTAATCAATCAAATATGCTGTTAAAATTAGTTATTAGAAGGAGAAATGCAAGAGCTCATTTGCTAACATTATAATTGGATTCATTCACAAATTATGAATCAGAATATGATTACTTCACTTTATTATTTTTTTTATAAAAAAAGAAAAAAGGTACCCAGAAATTGCCATGAACATGGGAAAGTATATTGGACAGAAAATAAATGTTTGTACAAAAACATAAAGAAAGATAAGGCATCAAAAAGTAAAATAAAAGGGAAAAAAAAAAAGAAGTTTCAAAGACCATTTTTTGAAAAAGATTTCAAAGTTGCATAGACCCCTATAAGAAAGTTTGTATTCCAATCCTCCAAAAGTAAAAATGGGCCATGAATTGGTCAAAAAAATTATGCAAAAGGACTTGTGTTATTTTAGTTTTTTATATATTGAAAGTTATTTAAGGGAAAGGGATGTTAGTGATTGAATCTTGCAAGGCATAAACTCAATGATTGAATTATTAGCTAATAAATTGGGATAAAATTTGTGTTTTATTTACACTACGGTGTCGTTTGATATAAAATATTTACTTTCAAGAAAATATATTTCGAAAATATATGAAAATATGGAAATAAGAGGATGTTCTAATCTCATATATGGTAAACAATAAATTACATTTGAAATTATATTTAATAGGTTGAAATACAAAAATATAAAGTATATATATTATTTTCTCGTAATTGTCTTGAAAAACTCTGTCAATACTTATACATTCATAAAATTTAAATTTGAAATTTTATTTAAGAGTAATAAATTTCTCCAACCAACAATTATTCATAAGAATTTATTTTTGTTGTGATTTGGAATAATAAAGTTGAGGAGTCTTGGTGCCTATAAAAAATAATGGCAATGGTGATAAATATCTTGTCAATGAATATGTTGTCATCAAGTTGAAAGTCATTATATTAATAATTTCAATTAAATATTAATTACAGTTAATTTTACCCACTCCCACTTCTCCACCTATATGTTTTTCCTTTCTAACCATGTACTTATTGGGGGTTACATCACCAACAAAACACAAACTTAATAACTAAAAATAAAATATATTGCAAGAAAACAAACAAATAAACTTGTCATTTTCACAAATGGAGAAGAGCCTTATGGCTCTCATGTTGTCCATAAAAGCAATCAATCAAAGCACTCACCAAAATCTCCCTCAAGAACATTTAAAAAAAAAAAAAACTAAAAAAACTGATTTATAGTTGTGACCCTTGTTATTGTTTATTAATTAATTTTGGGTGGGGAATTAGAATTATTACTTCAATCATTTTGGGGTTGAAAATGAAAGGGGTCTTAAGCTTTAATTTTGATTAGCTTAAATGATTCTTTTGTTAATTTTTGGTTACAACTTGTAATCACCACTCACTAGCCAGCCCCACATTGTCTTGTCTAAACCATATATGCCTATTTATATCCCTCTTAAGCATGCTTGCCCCTCACCATTCTTCACACTACATAGCTTGGGTGCTCATTTATAGGGTGTGCCTATTTACTTTGGGAAAAAAAATCATTTATATAATTAGATACATAACATAAAATTTATTTTAAGAAAAATGATTTATTAAAAATTTAAACTTATTTTTTTATATTACAAAACAAACACTCAATTTTTAAATTATCAGTTATTATATATTATAGTTTTTCTTTATACACTATGAAAAATTATGAATTATAAATATGAAAATCATAATATATATAAAAATACATCGATAATACTATTTTTATAAATAATTAATATAAATATGTTATATAAAAAAAATATTTGACATGAAATGACATAAATACAACTTTGAATTAAAGAGTTAATGATTCACTGTCAAATGATTTAAACTTCTAATTTTATGCAAATACAGATTGAAAAACAGTTTGACACAAATTAATAACTTAATATAATAATTGCTAGTTAGAATTGACTAATTATTATTATTTTTTTGTTTGCTATTTGCAAAAATGCTCTTTATTGAAAATGGGCTTAATTACTGAATAATTATATACATTCCTGTCTGTCTAATTATAATTAGAGAACAAAAAAGAAAACGAAAATACAAAATAGAATAATTTCATTACAATTTCCCTCAAACTTATTCCTTAAATTTCGGATGGAATCAAAATAAAAATTGGCTGTCTAATCTTAAACAATATAAATACTTTTTATAGGTCAAACATTAAATTATGAACCCAACTAATTAGATGTACTTAATTCCAATCACAGTAAAATTTTTATAAATTAAAATATTAAAATTTATAAATTTTATTAATTAAAAGAGATATTAATTAATCGATAATTAATTTAATTTATTAATTTAATTTGAAATTATAAAAAATTATTATATAATAGAGTTTATTAATTTATAGAGATTTTACTGCATTTGGAAAGTGTGTTATTTTTTTTTTTTTAATTCTTCTGTGAAAGGTTATCCAATTCAATCAATTGCCTCTAACTCTAGCTATATATGAGGATTTTCTTGATTAGACCAATTCTTGTTTCTTTCTCTGAGCTACCTTATCATCATTCAATTTTATTTGAGACATGATATGAAACTTTGGTCAAGCAACTTAGGATTATAAACAAAAATTTAGTGATTTGATGTGAGGGTCAAAAGGGGTTTAAAAGATATTCTTTTTAATTGTTACATCATTTTATTAAATGAATGAATTATACAACAATAAATAATTTATTTCGTTATTCTAATTTCAAATTAAAATATATAATCTATCATTCTTTATTATAAAGGTTTTAATTATAATCTATTTTAATTATTCATTAATGTACGTGACTATAAAGGTTTTAATTATAATTAACATGCCAAATTAATAATAATTAAAAAAAAAAGAAAGAAAAACATGTCCCAAGACAAGCTCTTCTTCAGTATTATATCCTTTGCCAATTGCCATAGTTGCTCCATCATTGCCACATGAAAATGGGAGGGAGGGGACTATTTCATATGAAATAGAAAAGATTTCACTTTTGTTTTATCTATTTTTTTTTATGATTATTTTATTTTGATATAGGTCTATTTTTAAGAACACCATAATTATGCAAGTGGATCTTAATGAAAAAATTAATTAAAATTTAGATCGAAAATAATATTATAAAACTTTAATAATTTATATATCGATCTGTTAAAATTAAAAATTTTTGAAAATTTATAAAAAATGATAATATTTTAGCAATTTTTTTAATTAAACCTTTATTTTATAAATATTGTGATTATTGTTTATAAATAAAAGTGTCTTTTTTTACTTTAAAAATTAAAGAGATCATTTTCATAGTCTTTTAATTCTATTTAATATTTAGATATTTTTTTATAAACATTTCAAACTTGATTGTTGGATTATTGTATCTAGAGAAATACAACATGAGATATCAAGAATAAGAAATAAAAACAAAAAATCACAATTAAAGACAATGTATGTATAGGACATAAAACTTAGACAAGAAACAAGTGGTAGAAAATTGTCTATACAGAAGGGTGCATATCACAGCATATTTTATATAAATGCCAGAGCTTTGATAATTTGAGGGTAACATTCATCATTGTTTTTCATATAATTTTGGGAAAGTTTCACCATACAAATGATGGACTAAGAGAAGGTAAAGTGGTGCCCCATGATTGGGAACTTGAAGAACTTTACTATATTATGGGGAAAACATCAACAGCAAAGTGCATCAAGTGAATATTAATTAATTTTAATTATTCATGCATCAATGCTGAAAAATTAGTTTTATTATTCTATATGAAGAGAGGTTACAACCATTCATATTTATAATTCTATATAATTGTTGAAATAATAAATTAATAATTAAGTATTTATCTTCTAATATGAAAAATTAAATATAAATGTGACAATTTAATTATTAAATAAAATATAATTTCATATTAGATTTGCGCACGAATCGAATATTAATTTAGAAAATATTATATAATTTTTCAATAAATTTGGTTAATCCAACTCATCATTTTCTTGACTAATAGTGATTCAGAGTGATTCACAAATGAATCTATTTGGTACAAATATTTTTTTTCTTCTTAAATATTGATATTGTCTTGTTACTACACATGTTCATGAGCATCCATCAAGTTATTTCAATTGGTACTTGGTTGGTAGCATTTCACCTCCAATTCACAAAATGTACTTCCTATTACTCACCCTATAAATGACCTTATTTTCTTCCTTTTTCAATCAATAGGTATTAGTTATAAATAGGGCCAATTCAATCAAAATTTGCTAAGCTTATATTTTGGGAATTAAAATCAATAGTTTCAAGTCAGAATAGTACGATCCACTGTTTTAAACTCATGATCTTAATTCAATTATAAAAGTTTGATTCTAATTGTTTCTTAAAATTAGTTTTACTTTCACTTAATTATTAACAAAACATACGTTGATTACCGTTCTTTGTGATAATTAAATTTATATATATCAAATGAAATTTGAACTCTTATCTAAATGATAGACTTAATTATAAATTAAATTTAAAATTAAAAGAAATCAAATTTTATAAAAATACGATGGATTGGATCTATTTTTTTTTTTATATATATAAATTAAATTTGTGATTCAACCATAAACAAGTCTGATAATGAATGTTATAATTTTGATCATTGCCCTTCACATATCTAATTTTTCCAACCACAATAATTTTTTAGTAAATATTTTTATAAAAAAATGGAAATATGTCAAAGTGTAAAAGACTGTAGGACAAAACAAAATAGTCCGCGGCCAACAGCATGCACGCGTGCCGCATTCTATGCATTTTTATTTTGAAAAATCATTGGGAGTATATTTTTTTTATTTATATAAAAATAAATTTACATAAATTTATATAAATGTATCTATATTTGAATTATATTTTATATAAATAGAAATAATATATTTTTATTTTATTTAATTATTTTTTTATTTTTTTATAAATTATTAAATAAAATAATAATATATTTATTTTATTCATATAAAAATAATTTAAAGTAAAAATATATCTATATGAATTCGCTTTTATATAAATAAAATAAGTATATTCATGTTTCCGCCGTTATCCTACCTAATAATTTTTCTTTTATTTTTGGATTAATTATTTTAAAATTTTTATATTTTGATAAATCATACTAAATAGTCCATATATATTTAAAATTATATTAAAAAATTTTTATATTTTAGTTTCATTATACTCTTAGTTCTTTCAGTCCAAATTTTTCACCTTTTTTACCAGTACAAAAAATCAATTTTAGCTTAAATTATTTAAGAAAAAATATTACTTAGTCTCTAAAATTTAATAAAATTAACACTTAGATCCTTACTTTTTTAAAAATAGCTATTAAGTCTTTGATATTCGATTCTATCACACAAAATAATCTTTTCATCTATTTTAACCATTAAATACCATGAAAAAGATGAAAATACTTCTCATTTTTTATTAAAATTTTATTTTCTATATCATTTCATTAACCATTCATCAAATTTTCTTCACTTTTCATCACCATCAAATTTTATATTCTCTATACAATTTCACCAATCATAATAACCACATACTAATTTTCCTTCTTTCAATTTTAATAAACCAAATTTTACACAATTAATTAATTCATTAACTAATTAATGAAATAAGAAAAAAATAAAAATAAAAAACTTCACAAAACAAAATAAAAATGAAAATATTTAAATGTAAGCTTTTTACATAAAATAATGAAAAGAAAATAACGGAAAATGAAAAATGTAAAAGAAAATAAAAAGAAAATGAAGAAAAATAGGAAGAAGTTAGAGATGAGGTTATTTGGAGAATTTAAGTTATTTTATTTTATTTTTAATTTATTTAACTTAAAATTTGTAAAAAAAATATGGAATAATTATTTTGTATAATGAAATTAAATGTCATGAACCTAATAACTATTTTCTGAAAAATATGAATTTAAATGTTAATTTTATTAAATCTCATGAATTAAATAATATTTTATCCTAAATAATTTAAACAAAATTGATTTTTCGTATTTTGACTGATGAAAAAGATGAAAAATTTGGACGGAAGATCTCAGAATATAATAGAATTAAAATATAAAATTTTTTAAATATAATTTATTATAATACAGAGATTTTATATTAATTAATTCTTTATTTTTTAATCTTTTTGTTATGTGATTGACCAGTGATCCCACGGACAGTCGCATACGAAGTGAATAACTTTACTCATGGACATACGGAAGTGAGGCCTTTTTTTTTAAATATTTTATACTAAGACAAATATTTTGGTTTATTAAAATGAGAATTTGCATGATTGGTGGAGAAATTTAGTATTTGTCAATTAGGTTTGATTAATTGATTCTCGTAGTCATTATTTAGAAAATAATTTTTTAATGCTTAGTTTCCTCACTGAATTAATACTTAAGCTTGCTTAGGTTGTTAGAAAAATTATTAAATAATATCAAAATATATGTTTTTTATTCATATTGAAATAAATTTATATATAATTATAATAGAAATATATTCATATAAATTTATTTTTATATTAATATATAAAATATATTTTTTCTAATTAAAATTTTATCAGATTTTCATCCCATAAATTCTCATGCTAATAATTAAAATATGTTCATTTCAACTGTAGTAATAATAATATTAATAATAATAATAAGAGATGGAATTACGTAAGAAAATATTCAATTAACTTATAGAAAAATTTTGATCCAGTCCATTTAAGCTAAATATTTTAGATAGAAAAATTTTATCGACCCATCTAAAATTAATTTTCTAATTTCATTTCTGATAATAATAATAATAATAATAGAACATGAAATTTTCAAATTAAAATAATGTTTTACTACTAATCATAAGAAATATTCCCATTTGAGCTTATATAGAATCGTAAATTTATTTATGGATAATTTAACTATAATTTTTTTATTAATTTATTACTATGATATTTATATAGTGCCTATACAAATAAAATAATAATAATTTTGACTATTATTTATATTGCACCTAAGTAAAAAATAAAAAATTTTAATCTCACTTAAAAAGAAAAATTATTAAAATAAAATTTAAAACTACTAATCACAACAACTCATATTTCTTTTATAATAGGGTCTATTAATTAATTTGTTTCCACTTCAATTCAAGTATATAAGAAATATATTAGAAATAGAAAATTGCTGCTAAATATGCTCTTAAAAAAAATAAAATAAAGAGAATTATAATAGAACATAGAAAAAAAAAATTAATATTCATAATTAATAATATTTTGTTGGATAATCTAAGACAAACCCACATTAAGCGACAACGTTGATGATGAAATGTCGATTAGTTAACCTTTAAGTAAAATATTATTAATAATTAATTAAAGTAATGCTAATAATAGAAGCAATACCTACTAAATAAAAAATTAAAATAATATAAATAGAAAACTTCCTTTATTATCCACATTTGTTAGTGGATTAAGACCTTAATTATTATTATTATACTATTATTGTTAGTTACAAGCACGTAAGCAGCAATTAATGGCTCTAAACAGAGGTGTGAGTTAGTCTTACTCAAAATGGCACCAACAAACATTAAATTAAACTTGCACAAAAGATGAAAATTTTATTAAAATGAATTTATTAATGAGAAATTAGACTCACAATATTCACAAGATCATTTTTCAATTCATAAACAAAAGTGCATAAGAAAAGGTTGATGTGATGACAATCTTATTATTAATTAATTAATCAATTATATAACTAATGAATCTCTAATAAAGAAATAATTATATTGGTATTGTTAATTAATAAATCCAATAGTGCTTAAAAATGGAGAGAAGGTGTGAAGTGATGATATGGGTTTATCCTGTATTAGCCAATCTCTAGAGAATATATATATTTCCATCCATTTATATATTAATTAATCCATTTTTTTAGAATACAAAAGATAATAAAAAAAATATCAAATAATCCCTTATTAAACATGTTTTATTTATTGATAATTAAAAAGAAGCAACAAATAAGATATTCATAAATATTGCTAATAACTCTATTTTCTAAACCATCATAAATTTTAAATTAAACTCCATCTCTTACCATTCATATATAATATGGAGAGAAATTATTAGGTAGAATATGAAAATATTCATCGTGCTCATATAAAAGTAAATTCATATGAATATTTCTCCACATCAATCATCTAAATTCACTTTATGTAAATAAAATTAGAATATTTTCGCCTTATTTAATAATTTTTCAAATATTTATCTATATTTATATTTATACAACATCATTATCAATGAACTTATTAGTACAAAATCAAAATTAATAACTTTTTATACAAACAAATTTAAAATTACTGAATTTTAATATTAAAAATGATAATAAAGAAAGCAATAAATATAATTAATGGGAAAAATGTTAATCATACACATTATCAATCACATCTTGTAAAAGTACTTGTATGACATATATATGCATAATAAAACCATCTTGGCACCACCTCCCCATACACAGATAAGAATTGCCATACAAATTTATGAACACATAAATAAGCATACACATGAATGTTTTTATATGTTTAAAATCAAGAATACATAATTATAAGTCTTGCAATTATAAACTTCTATTAGTAAACCTAATAATAATAATTATTATTATTATTATAAGTGAAATTTGTAATGGATAAAAAAGCTTTTTTAAAGAAAAAAAATCTCCTTTCATTACCATCCAACAAAATTTTGTCTAGGTTGCTTAAGTGGGGTGCACAAAATATAAAAATGTAAGTGACACCACCACCTCAATCTTGCAAAGCAAAACCCCCTTAATGGGCGTTGGAACCTCGTGAGAAAAAAAGCCTCCAAAAATGAACTTCATTTACAAACAAACAAACCAAATAGCCCTACAGGTTTCATTTTTAGAGAGAGAAAGAGGGTTATTTTATTTTATTCTTAGCTAAAAATAAAATAAATGATTTGTTTATCACTCTCTCAATAAATCTGAACCATACTTTAATGTTCGATTTAAAATATTTTAATAAATTACATATTAATTATCTAAATATTATTGGAAAATATATTGATGGATCTATAAATTTAAAGAAGGGAGGGCATTTCCTAATGTTCAATAATGGATAAAAAAAAATTTAGAAATGAATACTATTAATAATGAATTAAATTTATTTAAAAAATATAAAAATAATAATAAGTACCATATATATATATATATATTTCAATTAGAAATAATCAAAAGTCATTACAATATCATTAGGAAAAAATTAAAAAAATGATAAAAAAATAAAGAAAAATTTTTAAAAATAATATTAAATAGTTATTTATTTGAAATTAAAAAACTAAATTTTTAAAATTGAAAGATTATTTAAGTAATTTTATCAAATTTTCGTAATCTAAAAAATTTTAAAAATTAAAAATAACACTTGCTTTTTTATCTTAATATACATCTATCACTGGAAAAATATGAATTTACCTTCTTGTAAAATTATAATGACTATAATTAACTCGACTAACATAGTTAAACTAAGTAACTTTAAATATTATTAAAAATAGGCACCCATGTAATAAAATTAATATTTAAACATCACATATAACAAATTATTTAAAAAAATAAATAAATAAAACAGGTAAATGAATCTTCTAGGTCAGGTGATTTAAAAAAATAAATAAAGGCAGGTTGAATTGAAAGGCTAAGCAATAGGGTATTAGGGACGTGCACTAGGCACCCATGCGCGCTTGTTAGCATGGGCCCACTAATGACATCTACCGTGCGCCCGCGTTTTTCTCGTCTGCCTACCAGATAAAAAAAAAGCTAATAATAATATTGAAACAAAGTTAGGGTTATGTATGTGTTTGGTCACTTTGGTACCATTTTATATACAAAAGTTAAGGCAGTCAAATCAAGTACCCTTCCGTGCATCCCCTAACCCTTCATTCTAGGAACATGTCCCTAACTTCACCTCTTTTTTATCCCCAAATTACCCTCTCTATCAAATACTATTTTCAATTTATTTCTATCCTTTCATCACCTTACAATTCTAATTAATATAATATAATAATGTATATACATGCTAATTCATATAATTTACAAACCCACACTTCAAAATTGAGGATAGATGTGAGATCCTGAATTACTTTCAGTTAGACTTATTCATAGATCATATTATGAGCTTCAAATTATTAAATAAATAATGGGATGAGCATATTAATTTTTTTAAAAAATTTAATATTTTTCAAATCATATTTAAATCATCAACAAATCGTATAAAAAAATATGAAAAATCTGTAAAATAAATTTAATGTATCTTTTGTAATCATAATGAAATTAAAAAATTAATTTTAGATGAATTAAGAAAAATTTATATAGAAGGCTTAGATTTGGGTATTCAACAAATATTTTTATATAATAAATGAATTTGAATATATAAGATAAAAATTTTATTAAAAATTAATATTTTTTATTAAAATAATCCAGATGAATCTAAATCATTATAACTATGCAAATATGAATATACAACAAGACAAGGGATATGTGGCCCTTAATTTTAAAAATTTTTTAATATAAAATTATTATTTAATCTCTATAATTTATAAAATTAATAAAATAATTTATTTATTTTGAAAAATTAATTTTTTAATCTCTAATAAAATATTATTTAATTATATATTTTTTAATTTTTAAATTTTTTTAAAATAAATTATTATTTAATTTTTGAAATTTATTAAAATTAATAAAATAATTATTTTATTTTAAAAAATTAATTTTTTAGTCATATCATATTTATAATATATTATGTTTTAAACATCCTTTTGCGACAAATTACAAGGGTATTTTGGAGATATGAAATATGATTTTTATTTTTCTTTTATAAATTATAATATTAAAGAAATGAATGAATATAATCATTACTTTCACGTTAGGAAAGATAGTATCCTTTTTACCATTGGTGGGAAAAGATATTAAAAAAAATAAATTTAAAGGAAAAAAAAAAAATAATTGGATACTTATGAATCCTGATCGATTACATATGTCATTGCTTTCTTTTCTTACATTTTAAAAATGTTCAAATGCAAAATATATTTCACATGCATTTATTAAATATTTAAAAATAAATATTAAATAATTAATAGAGTATTTAATATTAAATTTTAAGTTTTTTTTTTATTTTTTATTAATAATCTCATTTAAATAAATTAAATAAAAAACTAACAACGATTATTGATTTAATTAATCAGGAGTTTAATACCCCTTAAATAAGATCTTAAAGTTGAGGATTATAAAAAAAAAATAGACACTAAGAAAACTTTACGTCTTTTATTATTAGTTGAAATTTAATATAATTATTAGATATTAAAATATAAAAAAATAAATAGATATGAAAAAATAATAGTTTTAATGTATTATAATTATAATTATTTTTATTATATTCTTTTATAATTTTTTTATTAAATAATTGATAATTTAAATTTTTGTGTAAATATATATATGAAGATAAAAAAAATTAATGAGAAGACCCGTTTAAAAATATATTACAATAATTTATTATTTATATAAAGTATATAATTATTTTTTATTTATATATTTTTTAATTAAATAATATTTATATATTTTATCTCTTTTATGATAAATAAAAAGTAATTAAAAATATACATAATTTAAAAAGTGTATATCAACCATTGATGATATATTCATGCTACTATTATTGAGAGAGTGAAAATTTATAATTATAATTACATCAATTTTTTAGAAATAAAGACATAAATATAAAAATTTGATCGGAAAAATTTTTAGAATTAGGAAAAAATAAAAATTAAAAAATTTATATAGAGTAATTCAATGATACTTTATTCCTTATTTGGTATAAATGAATTTTATAAAATTTTATGAAATTCATTTATAAATTTATATTTTTGTATTTATTTTAAATTTAAATTTATTTAAATTTTAAATAATTAAATTTATAAAATTAAAAATAATTAAATCAAATCCTATTAAAATAATTGATATTTCTAAATAAATTTCACAATTTTAAATCAATAAATTTTATAATACTAAAATACTCTTATTAATTTTAATATTTTAGTCTCTTTTTATTGATTGTTTCAAACTTTTTTTGGAAATGACTCCTTCTTCTTTTCTTTCTTTTTTTTTTTTTATTTTATTTTTAAGAACATAATTAATTTTGATTTAATTTTTAATTTTTTATTAAATATTTACTTTTTTATTTTTGTTTTTTATTTATTTTTCATATTAAATTTTATTTTATTTTTTTATTTTAAAATTATAATATTTTTTAATTTTGTATGTCAAAAAATATAAATTATAAATATTTTAAAATTATATTTTTTCTTTTCAATCATATTTGATTAGTCGTAATGAATAATATTAAATTATCAGTTTTATAATTTATCTATTCTAATCATTATGAAAATTAAATTCACTTAATATAGAGTAAAAAAGAATTAATTATCTAATTATTTCAATTATTTTTATTTTTTAATTTAACTATAAGTTTATAACTCAAAACTTCTACTTGAAACTTATATAATTTAGATATTATGATTAAATAATTTTTAATAAATTGTATTTAAATTAAAAAATTAATTATTTAATTATATTTTAATTATCTTTATATTTTTAATTTAATTACAACTCAAAACTCCAATTATAAATTTCTTAATTTTAAGTATTGGTTTGAAATTATGGTTAAATAATTTTTAGCAAACTGTATTTTATAATATTTATAATTTAATATCATAATTTTTAAAAATTTATATTTTTAAATTTTTTAAAATTATAGTTTACTAAGAGTTACGGTCGATTTTAATCGAATTAGAGTGTTAAGCAAAATCGCACCTAAATTTTTTAAGTAATTCATTTTTTTTAAATAATGATAGATGTATGTTCACAAATATATATATATATATATATATATATATATATATATATATATATATATATATATATATATATATATATATATTGGTTTATATTTAAATATTTTTATATTACAATGAAATATGTAATTAGATTTTTCAAATTTATTTTATTCAATTAAATACATAATTTTTATTTTTTTAAAATAATAACCCTTGTAGCAATAAAATATTATATAATTTATTAATAAAAAATATTATTAATTTTCTTCTTAAATATTATAATAAAAAATCTTGAAATGAGAGGAATGAAAGTAGCAAACTGTTTTTTTTTTTAATTATTTCGCAAGTATAAATCTCTTAATAAATTTAATTATCTATGGCAAAAAATATATTTTATTTTTTAAAAAATAGTATATATAAAATGATATTATTGATAAATATTAAATTGAATTATAAATAATTATATTTTATTAATATAATATGAAATTTTAAAAAAGAGAATAAGTAAATAAATAATATATTTATATGAGTATTTTTAATGAAGTGAAATATTAAATTGAATTTTAAAATTATACTAAATATAATATTTATTTTATTTAAAATGAATTTTATATTTATTATTTAATATATAAAATATGAATGAGTTATTTTTAAAATTCATTTATAAATGAATTGAATTTTTTAGTAGAATTAAACTAAATATAGTGTTTGTAATTTTCAAAATTGATTTCTCAACACAAGAAAGTCTACCTATCTAAATATAGTGTTAGTAATTTTTGATAATGTTTTATTTGATTATTTGAAGTTAAATGATGAACTTGAAAAACATTTAATTTTCTTTTATATATATATATATAATACAGACATCAGACTACACAATATCTTATATAAAACATTTTATATATATTATAAAATAATAAACTATAAATATCTTGCAAATATTTCATTAGCACAAAACATTAAATATTTTGCGGAGATTATATTAGTACATAACATCTAACAGAAGAAAAAAAAAATTGAAATGAGCTAAAAACATTTAATGTACTCTTTTTTTAATTTTTTTTTTTTTTTGACATTTCCCAAGGTTTGCACAGGTAACTAATAAAAGATTTTTTTTTTTTTTTTTGAGAATGAAACTAACTTAACTTTACTGTTTGAAGAAAAGTGATATTTTGTAGTACAAAATTTGTATGTTCGTTTAGCTATTATTTTTGTGTGCCAAGAAGATTTGATTAAAATAATTTTCAAATAAAAAATAAAATAATTTTCCAAAACAACCACTGAATTAATAGTGTTTTTTTTTTTTTTTTATAAAAAGAAAAAAAAAAACAAATTAAGATCCTCTGGACAAGCAACTCCTACATAATAAAAAAAGTGTAATTACAAAAAAAATAAAGTAGAGACATCCAACAAATATATTCTTAATTTCTTGTTATAAGTTTTCGAAATTAGTCAATCAACATATCTATTACCTTATATAAAAATATAATAACACTTAAACTCTCAGTTTCAATTCTTAAACTGTTTAATCCGATTCAAGAGAATCTAAAAATTAAGATTATGAGCACATAAATTAATAGTTTAATAATTAAGTATTTATTTTATACTTTAGGATTTCTAATTCTAAAAAATTATTTAATTTTAGTTTAAGAATTTCAATAATATTCAATAATTTCTTGACTATTGGTGTAGCAAAAATTCCTATTTTAGGCATAGGATGTATAAGTTGAGCAATTTCCATCACCACAAAAAAAAAAAATTGCCATGGTTTTGATTTTGTGATGTGGTCTGTCCTCTGATCCTCTCAAAAAATAACAAATGATATACTTCTATAGATCACAATTTTATATTGCCCAAATCCAAAAAATTCTCCACCCATAAAAAACAAGAGGGGATGAGCATAGATCACCCCTCTTTGTATTGTACCATTCCTGTCCCGGCTTTTAACTATAACACACACACACACACACATATATATATATAGACTTATATAAATAATTATTTATGTATTAATATATAAAAAGTGAGATTTAAGAAAAAATTAAAAACTATAAAGCTGTAGGTTAAACTAAATCAAAGTGATTAAAAAAGGTTTTTGATGACCCAACTTCTCAAATTGAATCCGATTGCCACATTCAAAATATTTCATTCGCTCATCAAGATAAGAAAATCATTCATGAACTGAGATGTCATATGTTATCTTAGAAATTGTTAATCTAAATTATTTAGAAAATATTTAATTGATTTATATAAACTGCTTTTTATTTTTTTTTTACACTTTTGATTTGGGATTTTTTTTCCTGGCTTAAGCTTTTTAAATTATCAAGTCACTTTATTAGAGTGTTATAATTTTTAGAGTTTTAGGACAAACAATATGCGATTGCTTGAAGTATTACACCGTAGGTATCTAGTTTGGAATACCTAACATGCTGCCCCCAGCTAGCATATATATAGGTTTATACTAGGGTTAAACCAGTTAATGGGCTCTTACCCATTAGGCCCACTACAAAAGTCCATTATCTATTAGGATTTATATTAGAACATATATTAGGGTTAATAATATACCCAACAATCTCCTTCTATATTCTACATATAACACTTTTCAATAGATAAATAATATAATGTTCAAAACAAAATATCGAATCATTATATCACAAAAAAATTCATTACTCAAAATATGAATTCTTTAAGCACACTATCAATTTTAAAAATAAACTAAATTGATGCAAATAAATTAAATATATATAAATAATAAGTATACCAACATAGAGTTTTAGAATTTAACTAAACTCAATCAACATGAGCATTTTCACTTGTAAGTGAACTATTTATTCAACTGAAAGAAATATAATAGTCCCCAACAGTCCAGATCTATAGAGGAATTATTCATCAAGTAGATCATTCTCATCAGAAGTTTAGTTCAGCTCTGCTTCTTTATTTTCGTCATTTCCTATAAGTTAGCAAATATGAATTTCATATGAATTCAATCATTTGTATTACTCTTTAAAGTGTCTAGTTCATTCAAAAAAACTTAACACAATACCACAATGACTGAAAATAATAATATATTAATGTCAATTAAGCATCAATACTACCAATACATTAATGTCAATAATAATATGCAACAATGTCAAAACCAATAAGCATCAATGTCAAGTTTCTTTATAAGAACAAGACCTAAATAGTTTCTTTTCTAAAAGAACCATTTCATGTTTTTATGTGGAATGTTACAGTTGTCAAATTCAAATTTAGTTAAGCTGTATCATCAAGTATGGAATGATACAACCGCTTAGGATAGAACATCCAAATGGAAATAAATTATCTCATCAAATGTGGAATGAGATAATTTGCCTCAAAATGATATATCATCAAATGTGGAATGATATATTGACAACTGTAAGCATCAAAACATTATCAAGTGCTTATCTTAATCACCAAAGGGAGATTCGAAAATTCAAAATAACACTGATGTAGGTTAATGCTTGTCTCATATAGCTATTAACCCCATTTCCCCCGCAATTTTGAATATTCGATATTTGTTTAAACCTTTTGTGAGTACATCTACAACATTATCCTTTGATCGCACATCAACCAAAGTGATAATACCTTGTTCTATTAGATAATTCAGCGTTGCATGTTTCAGCCTAATATGCCTCCTCTTACCATTAAAAAGTGAGTTTTTCACTACTGAAACTGTAACTTGATTATCACAGAACAAACTTAAATAATTAATCTTTGGACAAGTTAATGGAATATCCAGGATTAGATCTCTTATCCATTCTGCTTCTCCTCCTGCCGAAGCTAGAGCTGATAGTTCTGATTCTATAGACGAGAAAGCAATATAAGTCTGTCTTTTGGATTTCCATGCCACAGCTGCTCCACCTAGTGTAAAAACATAACCACTAGTAGATTTATTGTCTCCAAATTCTGAGCACCATGATGCATCAGAAAAACCTTTCAAGATAGAAGGATGACCATTATAACATAGAGCATAATTGAGAGTACCCTTAAGATATCTCATTAGCCTCGTTAAGGCATTCCAATGCTCTTGACTAGGATTACTAGTGAAACGACTCAGCATGCCAACTGTAAAGGCTATGTCTGGTCTAATGCAAGTCATTGCATACATGAGACTACCAATCAGTTTGGAATAATCCAACTGATTTACACTAGCTCCTTCATTAGGGCTTAGTCTTTTAGTAGGGTCATATGGTGTCTCAGACACTTTGCACTCATTGTATCCCCATTTAGAAAGTAGTTTATCAATATAATGAGCTTGGCTAAGGGTGATGCCTTGCCCTCCAAAACTTACTTTCATTCCGAGAATAGTGTTTACTATACCAAGATCTGACATGTTAGAGGCTTTAGTTAATTCGCCTTTTACTTCATTTACAGTAGAAAGATCTGTACCAAGTATCAACATGTCATCCACATACAAGCAAATAATCGCAACCTTATTCGACACAGAACGAAAATAAAGGCATTTATCAGAATAATTAGATTTAAATCCTAAGCTCTTTACAACTTTGTCGAATTTTTGATGCCACAATTTAGGTGCTTGTTTTAGACCATACAAAGATTTGTTTAATTTACAAACTTTGTTCTCTAAACCTTTCATGACAAACCCTTCAGGTTGGTTCATGTAGATTTCCTCT